>PVJA010000971.1:107420-140548 GCA_004027025.1 Myocastor coypus
TTTTTTTTTTTTTTTTTTTTTTTTTTTTTTTTTTTTTTTTTTTTTTTTTTTTTTTTTTTTTTTTTTTTTTTTTTTTTTTTTTTTTTTTTTTTTTTTTTGTGGCAGGGTCTTAGTATGCAGCTCAGACTCATAGTGACTCTCCTATTTTCAGCCTCCCCGAAGCTAGGATTATAAGCATGTGCCACCACACACCAGACAGTTCACCCAGGGCATAGGGTTGCCAGGGCATGTGGTGCTGGGGATGGAACCCTGGTCCCTGCACTTACCTAAGATTGTCTAAGCAGGTACTTCAGTCCACAGAGCTATCTTGCCAGCCTCCTTAAATACACATTTTAAATCAGTTTACAGGGAGAAAACTGATATACACAAAGCTTATGCATTTGATTACTATCAAAAAGTCCAAGGTCTACAGTATTCCAAAGAATATGAATTAGAATAAAAATTAATTTAAATATATATTTAATACTATATTATATACACAAGATATTTTTATATCTTGTGTTATATACAGAAGATATATAAAAATATGGGGGATGGCTATAGAAAAGTAAACAATATGTTATGGTATTATCCTTTAATTTTCTTACATTGGAGGTAAAGAATCTTTTATCTCACAAACATGACACAAAGATTCGAATATTTTCTTAGTGAGATCACTCGGTGCATGATTGTGTGATACAAAGCCATAAGAATGAGAATTCATTAGATGGCCAGAAACAGATGAAAGTAAAGGAGCCCAGGCAGTGGCTGGCTTAAGGAGGACACAGAGGCTCAGTGTGCTCTGGAAAAGGAGGTTGGCTTGAAGGGGGGTAAAGCAGGGCTCAGGGGCAGAGCTGCTATATGTAACAATGTGCACTGCTTTAGGTTGGAGAATGGTGTCAATATTACTGTAGTCATTACCTTCAAGTTAGTTGCTCAGAGTACAAGAAATAAGTCAAACAGACACTTACCAAAAAAAAAAAAAAAAAAAAAAAAAAAAAAAAAAAAAAAAAAAAAAAAAAAAAAAAAAAAAAAAAAAAAAAAAAAAAAGAAAGAAAAAACAATCAGATAATAACACAAAACTTTCATTTTGGGTATTTGACCTCCCTACTTCCTATTTATTTATCTCTCATATATGTGAATATATATATATATATATATATATATATATATATGAAATTATATCTCATATATTTGACAGCATATTTATTTTATATAACAGAATTATATCTGTAGATACTGTGACAATATAGTTATTAATTAGCTACATGGATAGTACAAGGATTTGTAGGCATTTGGAGTTCCTAGGAACTGCATAAAGTCTACGTGAAACTTTCTGTGTGCATATTATGTATCTTCTCTTAGGCACCTTCTATAACTCTCAATTGATTATCAAAGTATTCCTCAAAATAACAGTGACAGAAAGAATTTACAATAATGCTTAGCAAACTTGTCTGTTTTGGGGGGTTGTTGAAATAAGAGCAGCACCAACTGAGTGGCTTACAAGAGCAGATATTCCCTTCCCTTCCTTGAGGCTGCAGGTTTGAGATCAAGATAGATCAAAGTTTCACCAGTCTTAAGAATTTTTTTTTCTTGTTTCAGAACCTTTGTTTGTTTATTCACTCATTTTTATGGCTGTCTCAGCCTGCCCCAAGGGCAGGGCTGGCGCAGCATTTGGTGCTAGGGATCGAACCGCAGTCCCTGAAGCCGCCCAAGTTTCACAAGCAGGCGCTTTAGACCACTGAACCATCCCGCCAGGCCCCAGTCTTGAGTTACAGCTTACGGCCCAGGGAAAATCTGCTCTTGCCTTCTTCTCTGCTGTTGGCTACGCACACACCTCAGACTGGGGGCACAGAGTACTTGGACTCTGTCTTCTGAGGCCCTTCTGCTTTTTGCGTGTCTTCTCCTTTTACAGGTGCACCAGGCTCTAAATTTAGTGCTCACCCAAGCCCAAGATGATTTCATCTTGATTACATCTGCAGACCCTGTTTTCACACAGATTCACATATTGAGGCTTCAAGTTGATATATATTTGAAGTGTGCATAATTTGTTCCAGTGTTAGAAACTAATTCCTAGTCTAAACATCAATGATATCACATAAAGAGTGGAAGATAATTAAAGCAATCTTTCAAATATCAAGTCTTTAAGATATGAGTGGATTTAATGATTGCAGTGAAGAAACAACTGGAGGTGAATCCCCAATTTTTAGCTTGGAAGAAGCAACTTTTTCTACTAGCAGAGAATGGAAATAAGGAGGGTGGATGTGAGAAGAGATTTGTACAGCACCTTTCTGCTCTCTTAGGGACAGATGCCTCAGAAGCAACAGGAAATAAACCTCAAACTCAACCAGTGTTGAAAAAGAAGTTTTAGTGGAAGAACTAAAAGAAACACATGAGGGATTATATTCAGAAAAAATAATTCTCCTATATGAAAAATCTCTGAAAATGAAGAGGTTCTGGGTGTTGGGGTGTTTTATTGAAGACTTCAGAAGAAAATCACGGTGATAAGGGAATCAAGAGTCCATGGGATGGCTGGTCAGGTAGCTGAGCCGACTAAAGCACCTGCTTAGGCAGAGTGCAGTGGCTGGGACCCCTGGGGTACCCTGAAATGGAGACTGAGACCGGGTGTGATGGTGTGTGCCCGTGCTCCCAGCTCTTGGGAGGCTGAGCACAGGTGGATCACTATGAGTCTCATCTACATAGTAAGTCCCTGGAGACCTTGCTCTAAATACATTTTAAAAAAAAGAGTCAATGTGAAGAGAGAAAGCATGTCAGAAAATACTGCCAATCTTTTCAGAAGCATAAGTGAAAAGGATCAAGTCAGGGATTTCACTTTTAAGGTAAAAGAATTAGGCTATGTGCTACAATAAAGGAACCATTGCAAAGAAAAGTGATAAAACAGAAAAGTTGGCAAATTTCGTTTGCAAGATTCAAGAAAATAAAAATGGATGGAATGTTTAGTCCATGGGACAGGGTTGGAGGGTGGCTGTGACCATGTTCCTCAGACTAAAGGGCAGAGGAGATACTTCATTGGTTCAGAGATAGAATTGGCCATTTGTCTCTAACTGGAACTTCTTTCTGCATGATAATTACTTATACAGGGACCTAACTGGAATGCTTTTTTATGTATTACTTTACTTTTGCTTGATTCAAGCTATCTAAGCATTTTTCTGCGATCTGATCTTTTTAGGTGATGTTGCTGTTGTATTTTTGTTGGTTTTCCCAAGGTCATGAAAACAGTGTATTTTCCATGAAAAGAATAAGATCAGCCTCAATATCTTAGCTGGGGAGAACTCGCTAAGGGTAAGGTTGCAAGTTGCTTAAGGAATGTGGAGACAATTTGTAAGAGTTCCTAGTTGTACAAAACAGCAGCAGAAAAAGAGGTTGTTAGCTAGCCCATCATTACACCTAAAGAACCCTAATCACCAAAGATCTTCAAGCCCCAGGATGTTACTTGCCTTAGTTTGTCAAGGATGCTGAAAGCTTTTTGAGCTTATTTACCTGCGTTGGTTGATGATATTGCCTTCAGTGCTTGTCTACAAATACCAAAGGAAGTCAGTTCTGTTGTTCATTATTTTCTAAAAGGCTGTTTGAAATTTATTTAGAGTATCAGCTTCCCCAGAACCTGAAGATTATGTTTATGTCCTGCTGACATCAAGCAATTTACAAAGCTAAATAGAAAGAACAGTTTAGGAAGCAGGGTCATAATATTTCCCTGTAGCTATCACCTAAGTAAAGTGCAAAGTACTAAGGAACTCATTATAAAGAAACTTACTGTCCACTAGGTTCTGAAAATGAACTGCAAAAACGTAACAACTACTTTGAGATTCAAACAGTTTCCTAGAGAAGCGCTTGGTCGGAACTTTACAGCAACACAAGAATTGGGAACATAGTGAATTTTTATTATTGCTTTTAAAGGTACACTACTCAATCAAACTATGGTTGGAAATCTAGAGAAGGACACAGAGACCGGAACACTAGAGGGAACTGAGCCCTCATTACCTCTCCTTCTTTAAATAAATTACTTAAATCGTTCTGTGCCCCATTATGTTTATTTGCAAAATGACAACAGAATGGAAGCTGCCTTATGAATTTCTATACAACATAACTGAGTTAATATTCATAAACATGGAGGTAGCAGCTAGAAAATGGTGTTATACAGTATTTGCTACACATATTTATTTCAATTTGCAAGTTAAATCATATTACACTGTGTCATATTACACTGAGCCTTTTTCTATGTACATAATACTCTGTGCTGTAAAGTTAACTGAGATGTCACAGGAGATAAGAATAAGTTTGCAAACAAACATAGCTATACACACACACACATACACACACATGCATACTCTATAATTTTCTTATTGTTGCAAAGTTGCTCATGACAAATTCTTTCCTTAAGCCTGGTAGGATGTAATTCTACCTGATCTACAAAACAGGATGAAGCAAATTAGAAAATTATATTTGTAAAGATATATGTGAGTTTGTTGATATGTATAAAAATGCATTTGTGTACATTTTGTGCCAGAGGCACTTGAATAACAAATTATTGCATAGTATTAGATAACAGAAAATTGCATCAGTATGTGCAATTCACACATTGCCAGTTCTTTCTAGATAGTTTATGCATGTTATTTGATTTAACCTGCACGACAACTTTACTGGTAGATATTGATATCCTTATTGCACATAAAACATCGTAAGTATCTTAAGTCATGTAAGAACTCATGACTATTAGATTGAAATTTGCTGGGAATCTACTGGTCATGTATAAACTATAGCCACAGGTATATGAAAATCTGGTAATCTGAAAAATTCTCCATTTTCACAAAATTTATGTTCTTTTCAAATTTAACTTTTATTGAAAACATAGCATCCATTTCACATGCTTTCCAACATTTTCTGCCTTCCCTAAAATGCAAACTGACAAAGCCTTTGACAGCAATGAGTAGTAAATTTTACAAATATGTAACTTGTTGGTCCATTTGCCTTATTCTATTTATGCTCTTTGGTTATTACTCATAATTGTTGAGACTTGGCCATAAGCTTTTTAATCTAAGGCTTTCTAAAAGGACTGACTGGATTGAGAGCTGACCTAAAGCAATAAAATATTAAAAAGAAATTCAAAGCTAGTAATCACTTGTTGATTTGATATGCCAACACTTAACATTAGTATGTAATGATAATGGAGCCCAAATTTTACAACTTGACATGGTAAAACTCTCATCCAATTGAATCGTTTGGGCTCTGTAATTGATTTGACTGTTACTCTTTCATTCTTAAAGGACACTAAAACACGTCTTCCAGTGTTCCTATAAAAGGTACTCATTGGATTCTCCAAGTAGGAACTGTCCACTCACTCTCATGCCTTTGTAGACTTATTCAACACATGCTTCAGTATACAGTGAATTCTACCTCCATTCACTGTAACTCACATTCATCTACTCTCCTCCTGGCCTTTTACATTAATATTCTATATCTAGAAGTTCACAATTTCTTCACATACTCATGTACTGATGTGCTCTTATGTGAAAGCACAAGGCATTTATGGTTTATTTTCCCAGTTCAACGTAAGCACATAAGCAGCTTTGGTATTTCCCTTGGCTGAATCAGAATGCTCTCTCCAGTGATTTGTGTATAGCATGACACAATAAACACTTAATGAATCACAAACTGCCCATTGAATTCTTCTCAAATGCAGTGCTTATGTTTCCTGTTTCCTTTTTCTCCTCAGTAGTATTTAGAAGAGCCGAGAGCCAATAGGCAGTGCTCACATCTATTTATAACCATGTCTATTAATTCTATCAATTTGAAGCTAAACTATATGTCAAGTAATCTAGCTAGTTTCAGATAATGAAGAAGACAGTGCACAACTAAAATGATTAATTTTAAAAGAACAACAAAACTCTCTTTAGTGATGCATAGATCACCTAGAGACAGGTGTTAGTTTATGAGAAGAAACAGTTGTCCTGTGAAGGGATAAACAAGGAGTTTGGAAACTGAAGTTTTCCTCCTCCTCGTGTCTCTGAATAGCTATGGGATTGTCAGCAGTCCTTTTTAAAAAACATTTTTTGAGCATCATATTTTATGTATGAAAATAATTTGTTCTGCAAGATTTTGTTTTAAATAATAGATGTGACCACAATGACAAAAGTACTTTTAAATTATATGAAGGTAGGATTTTTAGAATCACTTTTACATAAATTACAGTTGTATCTTGGTATTTGTAGAGAACTGGTTCCAGGACTCACAGGGATACAAAAATGCCAAAGTCTTTTATATACAATGGCGTAATGTTTGCATGTCAGCGGCTCATATATTCTCCCATATATTTGACGCAAACTATAGATCATTTAGAATATGTATATGTTACCTGTAGATATTTGTTGTAATGAATTGTTTAAGGAGTTATGACCAAAAAAACATCTTCTCTTTTGCTTCCCTTCCTTCTTGCCTTCATTCCTTTCTTCCTTCATTCCCCAATATACCAATTATTTTTTTTCCTTTTTGTGCTTTTCTTCTTTCTTCTGTATATTTACATTACTTTCAAAGGTTATTCTCATTTTCAAAGCTTATTTCTAATTTATATCAATTCATTTATATTATTTTAATCACAATATTAGTTTCTATGTACTATAAGAAATTACCTTATTTCCTTTTGCAATTTTGAAACACTATAGGAAATTGGTAAGACTGGGGAGATAGCTGCATGGAACAAGCACCTGCCTGGCAAGCATAAGGTTCTGAGTTTGAACCCCAGCCCTGCAAAAAGAGAGAGAGAGAGAGAGAGAGAGAGAGAGAGACAGAGAGAGAGAGAGAGAGAGAGAGAGATTACTTTATTTCTTTTCACAATTTCGAAACAATAATGCAAAAACTGCTAATTCATCCTGAACTAGTCCTAAATTGCTGTTTTTACCTCACCTGCCCCAGCTCCCCAGAGCTAGGCCTACTCCTTACCTATCATTGTGTTAAAGACTTGGGTGACCAACAGTATACATCATACATATTTTTTAAACAGAATATAAGAGAGTAGAGAAAAATATCAGAAACAATGCAAAGTTTCACTAAACAAATAATTGGAATTTGACAGTGAAGACTGTATTGCACATGGTTGTCTTCAAATTAATTGTTCAGATTGCCAAATACAAGCAGGTAAAATGAATAAGAAAACAAAGTCATAGGAGATCATGAAGGAGAGCCAGGCGTGGTGGCGCATGCCTGTAATCCCAGCACTCGGGAGGCTGAGGCAGGAGGATTGGTGTGAGTTTGAGACCAGCCTGGGCTACAAAAGTGAGCTCAAGGCCAGCCTGAACCACATAGCAAGACCCTGTCTCAAAAAAAGACACACACACACAAAAAAAAGAGATCATGAAGGAGAAGGAAAAACATTTAGGCTTCAACTGCTCCTTTCATTAGACCAGTAAAAATACACAGTGTGGTTATCCAAGCCATACCACATCCTATTACTGGTTGTCTCATTTCCTGTGTCTTCCTATGAATACTTCATCATCTCAAAGGTAAATGGTTCCCAAGTGGACTCTACTATGTGGGTTTTTTTTTTAAGATAATCACATCATCAGAAATAATTAGGGCCAGGAAGATAGCTCAGTGGTCTAATAGCCTGTGCAGGCAAGTACAGAGTTCAATCCCTGGTACTACGTGCAGTGCTGGTCCTGTCCCTGTGGGAGCTGAGCCAGCTACTGACTCTGGGTGTGGTGGCATGCACCTATAATTCCAGCACTAGGGAGGCTGATAACAGGAGGATCACTATGAGACCTAGCTTCATAATGAAATCCTGCACAACACACACAGAAAAGAGAAAACAAATGTATAAATAACTAGGTGAAGCAAAGCCCATATAGATTCATGTAAATGGGGAAGGAATCCCCTAAGGGGATGGGTATAGAATAAGCTCATTGTCATGGAAAGGCATATATGCTGACCACCACTCTGGGTTGTGTCCTCTCAAACTCAGGACCATGAATATTTTGGGTCAGATAATTTTTTGTTATCAGGTCCCATGTGCTGTGTGATTATTAGGAACATCTTTGAGCACTACATTCATGATGAAAGTAGTGACATTCCTCACTTTCACCCAGGTACAACAACCAATATTTTCTTGAGATATTGACAAATTTTCAGTATGATGCAAAATCAGCCCTGCTTGAAAGCATTGGGGTCCATCTGTAATAAAGCACCCTGCTGCAGAAGGCTTGTGACATTTTCAGAAGATCCTCAAATTACTAACTACTGCCTGGTGACACGGAAGTGACTAAGAATGACAATTTATGAGAAAGTGTGTTGATGTTTACCAAGTGAAATTTCAGAAGACCGACTTCATAATTTAGGCTGCTTCTGGCAGACTCTGGGCGGGTGCTCTGTTGGTCAATGGGGTACAGGAGGGTATGAGAGGGAATGACTTTCCAAACAGAAAGGAAATGCCTTAACCCAAGATGCCAAATGGGAAAATGGTCCTTCCTGTTTAGAGAAATAAAACCTCTTTATTCTACAGAGTAAAAAAGAAGTTTGGCTGTCATTGAATCAGTATAATAGGCCTCATCTAGAGGTGCTTGTGCCTTATTCTAAAAATAACAGAGCACAAGGGACTGCCTGGCCAGAGAAAGCTCCTGAGTTAAATTCCTGGTACAATCAATCAATCAATCAATCAAATAATAGATAACAGAAGTCTTGAGAACTTGAAAGAGTGGATTTTCTAAAATACTTTCTGGAAATGAATAAATGTTTAAGTAAGTAAGAAAGTTAGAAAAGTTGAGTCCATGTCTGGTTTAGCAGACTACAACCTACAGAGAAAATTGGCCCATTCCCTCATTTTGCCAGCAAAGCTTTATCCAAATGCAGAATGCTCACTTTTATGATGAAAGAGTTGAGTAGTTGTGACATAAGCCGCAGAGTCTGCATAATAGAAAGTACTCTCTGCCTCTTTATGAAAAAAGTTTGCAATCTGCTGAGGATAGAATTCACCCCCTTACACTCTGAAATGTACACCCTGGGTTTACAATGTAATCATGTTTGTGGATAGGGCCTTTAAAGGACATCATTAAGATGAGTGAAGGAATAAGTGTAGAACCTTATCCAGTAGGGCAGATATGCTGATGAGAGAGGGAAGAGGCACAAGTGTTTCTTCCTCAATCCCTTTTCTTTTGTGTTTTTTTCACACAGAGGAAAGATCAGTACTGGAAAACACAAGAAGAAGATGGCCTTCTACAAGACAACCTGGGGCATTTCACCAGAAACTGTTTTTTATGGAAAAAAGGTAAAACAAAATTTCATAACAAAATAATAGGAGACTTACAATAGTTAATATATCACACATTGTTATATTTAAAGCAGTTGCTCAGAATATAAGATATGGATATAAAAGTTCTCCAATTGATGTCAGCCGAAATCTTCCTGTGCAGTGAGTTAAGATGCGGGGATAACTGACTTGCATTTTTACCTGTCCCTACTGTCCTTTCACCTTTGCCTCATCCTAGTTTCTTTTGGTTTTGAACAATTGATTGCTACTTCACAACACCTACTATACATTTTTTTTTTTTTTTACCTCGTTACTCTTTCAGTGTCTCACATCAGGGAGACAACAGATGTTTACACATGCGCCTCTTGATTCTTTATTGCCTAATGTTGTCTTCAAACTATATGCTCAGATTACCTGATGTAAGCATGCAAAATTGGTAAAAGAAAACACACAAAATAAAAAAGGACAAGAAAAAAAAAAAGAAAAGAAAAGAACCTCAGGCATCAACTTCTCTCCTATGTAGACCAGCAAAAAATTAGTACAATTACCCAAGTCATCTTGCACACATGTACAAATATATTTCTCTCCCCATCCCTGTCATCTTTTTCCTCATCTCAGTTTTTCTTCCCTTTGAATACATCCTTTCCTTTCTACTTTATCTTTTAGATTTGCTTACTCTTTCTGGATTTTACTAGCAAGACCATACGATGTTTGAACATACAGGTCTGATTTATTTCACTTGCAACACAGTATTGGAGTATTTCCATTTACCTATAAAAGCCACAAACTTATCTTTTGCCTAGCTAATACTCCATTGGGGAAAAAAAAAAAAAAAAAAAACTTTTTTTTTTTTTTTTTTTTTTTTTTTTATCCATTCCTCAGCTGATGAACATTTGGGTTGCTTCCAAGATTTAGCTATGACAAATGTGCTGCTATAAACATGGGTGCACATGTATTGCTGAAGTATGATGTTTCCAGTTCATTTGGAAAGATACCTAGGAGGGGAACAGAAGTACTGAGTGGGGCTCCTAATCCTAGCTTTCTGTGGAATCGCCACTCTAATTTCCATAGTGGTTCTATCAGTCTACACTTCCACCAACCATGAAGAAGATTCCTTTGTCCCCACAGCCCCTGTATCATTGGTTATTAATTAATTTCTTCCCTGACAGCCATTCTTTCTGGAGTTAAATGTGATCTCTACATTGTTTTAATTTGCATTTCTTGAATGACCAATGCTATTGAACATTTCTATATGTTTATTTGCCGTTTATGGTTTTTCTTCTGAGAAGTTTGTTTTCATCTCAGATGCCTGCTTTTTGATTGAGTCTTTGAATCTTGAGTGTTAGATTTTTTTAAAAATTCTCTGTTGGTTCTGGGTAAAGTACTTTTGACTCAGAGGCAGCTGGCTAAATTTTTTTTTCCTATTTTGTGGCTTGTTTTTTCATTCTTCTGGTGATTTCTTTCATTGTGCAAAAGCTTTTAAATAACATGAGATCCTAGTTGGTGGTTTTTAAAAGTATTTCTCAAGAAGCTTCACTTTTGTTCATGAACTTTGCATGCATCTATGTACTCAAGATTTCTACTTAATTTTTCTTCCAGTACATTTAGTATTATTGCTTTAACGTGTAGATATTTGATCCATTCTGACTTTAATATAGCACATGGTGATAGACATGGGTCTATCTAGCTTTTAGAATATAAAGAGCCAACTTTTCTAGCACTATTTATTAAAGAGGCTATCTTTCTTCCAGTGAATAGAATTGGTCCCTTTTTCAAATAAGGTCTCTGAGTGCTTGAGGCTATGTCTGCGTCTTCTAATCTGTTATCTCAATCCTCAGATCTTTTTCTCTTTTTGCCAGTACCATGATGATTTTATTAAAATAGCTTTCTAGTATAATTTCAAGTCAGGAATTATGATTGATGCCTCCTGTCTTGTCTTGGTTGGCCAGAATTGCCTTTGCTCTTTTAGGACTCTGCAGAAGCCAACTTTGCCAGAATCTTGATTTTCGATATCTATACTCCAGAACCCTGAGAAAATCATAATTGTCACTTAAGCTATAGTCTATAGTAGTTGTCATGTAACCTAAGCAGACTAGTATACTAACCCTGGTCTAGGTTACTGTTATTTACTCAATAACATTATCAACCCAGTTTAATGAAATTTTAGTTATTTTAGAAAACCACAGTCTGCCTATTAAATTCATATTGAGACAGACAGAGAGAGAGAGAGAGAGAGAGAGAGAGAGAGAGAGAGAGAGAGATTTGGCACAACATTCTCCAAATATGGTTTGAAAACAATTTCGAAGCATGAGTTAATTTGACATTTATTGATTACTTACTATAAAAGAAAATAAGAGTCCTTTTTCATGTACTGAGAATTACCATTTGGCCATTTCTTCCCTTAAGAAAAGTGAAAACATATTTGTTCAAGTATTTTGGCATCTGGTCTTAATGGTTTAACCAACAAAATTGTGGGGAAAAAATAGTGTGAGAGAAAAAGTACAGTGGCTTGAATATGGAAGAAAGATGCTTCCACCTATAAAAAAAGAGAGCTCCCCAGAGAGAACGGGCCAGAAAAATCTATCTGATCCTAGGGCTTCAGTACCTGAGCACTTTTCTTTGGCTACAACACAAAACACATCTAGACTCCACAAGCTGAAGGGCGTGGTGGTGCACGCCTGTAATCCCAGCACTGGGGAGGCTGAAAACAGAAGGATCACTATGAGTCTGAGCTGTGAAGTGAGACTCTGAACTAAATACATATAAAATAAATAAAATAAAATAAAATAAAATAAAATAAAATAATAAAAGCTACTATCTTTCTCTAGTAGCGGAGCTGATGTCTTCTAGTATTGGAAAGAAAAGTGTTAAATAGCAAGTTCCTTTACTGCTGAAAGTTAACTGCAATGACATTCTTCAACTTCTGAGAGTTCTCAACCATGTTACACCTAGCACGACCCAACAGCTGTAGCTCTTCTGTTCTCACTCCCTAATTTGCTTGCATTTGGCATATGTCCCAGCTCTTCAGAGTGCTGATAATTAGACCTCTCCGGAAGGCTTAGGAACTATAAAAAATCTGGACATCCTCACATTTCAGCACAAGTAGACAAGGCTCAGGCTCCAATTTGGAAGCACACTGACCTCCCTGAGGGCTATGAGCCCAGTGACACCAGCAGCAGGTTCTTCTCCAAAGCCCTGTACCATATGTTTGGCTACAAGTCGAGGTCCAAGCAGGCAAAGATGCTACACAGGATTCAAATGGACTTCTGTCAACACATGTTGTTGGCACAGGGCAGGTAAAATGCTGATAGTTGGGACTTCCTAATCCTAACCACAGTGCAGTTAGAATATTCTCATCCCCTTAGAAGTACCTTCAAAGTCTGACAAATTAAAAAAGCCACAGAGATAGCTAAGTGACTTCAGTGGAGAGAAAACTAAGAATAATAAAATAAGTATGCTCATAAGAGAGAAAGACTTGTAGATATACTTAAATCATGTGGAAAGACTTGTTGGTAAAGTTGTGAAAGGCATAGAAGGATGAGTCAGATATATCAGGGAAGCCAACTACTCATCCATCCCAAAGAGTAAGTAGTGAATGCCTTATTGGTTCTGAGCACAGGCAGAAATTTAAACCTAGCATTCTCTACTTTGATCATTTCAATTAAAGATCTGCAGTGTAATTTAAGTTGGAAGTATTTGCTTTTTCTCTTTTCACCCATGGTTTCTGCATTGGAACTTGATTCTCAGTGTAGCAGTGATAACGTGGAGATGTATGGGGGGTGTGGACCTTGAAGAGGTTGGGCCCAAAGGAAGTTGCTAGGTCATTGTGGACCTGCCCCAGAAAGAGCTTCGTGCAGTGCTCATGCACACACATAGTGTGCAGAAGAAGGCTGCTGTAAAAGAAAAAGAAATGAAAAGGTGGGCACTTGCCCTCTCTCTGGCTTCTTCTCTGCCCACGTGATTACTCCTGCTGGCAGGAGACCCTGTGTGCTGCACTCACCCAAAGGTCTTCACCCAAAGGCTTGGACTTCCAAGCCTCCAGAACAGTAAGTGCTTTATGTTGTCAGTAGCTGCCCCACTGATGGCATTTGGTTATAGACGTCAAATGGAATAAGAAAGCTGATAACGCTTCGTGTGGAATGTGGGAAGCACCTTAGAGAGCGCTACACTTTCTTCTATCTCATGATCATCAGCTGAACATGGAACTAAAGATAGTCCTGGGTAGCGACCCATTAATCCTATTACATTTTTTTCTTTTAAGTTTTTGGGGAAATGATCATATTAGAGACAAATGCTCTCATCCTAAATGATGATCTTTGTTTAAAGATAAAGAACCTTTGAAAAAGGTTCAACTAAGAATTTGAGCCTTACCACAAACTTCTGAAACAGGAACTTATTCTTTTACTTTTTTAAAGAATTTGAGAATGACCAAATACTAAGAACACTGCATTTCTTCTCTGCATTTGTTGACATTTTCTGCGAATAACACTGCTGCCTTCTATGTCAGATACTTCGTGGATCTGTTACATTTACTTTTAAGAAAAGTTTTCCTTGTCCCCTAGTGACTGAAAACAGTAGTGGTTAATTTAATCACCCAGGAATGGTTAATTGTTATTAAACAGTGAATACAGGCCTTTTTAGTTTTTCTTTTGCTTAAATTCATGTCTTATTTCCCAGGACGAAGGGAAATTAGAATTAGATCAAGTGTGAAGCATGTGTTTTGAAGAATGACTTGATTCACAGGACTAGAACTAAGCCCAAAAGCTTAAAATATGTTTTGTTTAGCTTTAGCAGTTAATGGCATGAAGCCTGTAGTTTTAAAAATGTGTCTGCCTTGAAAAAGATCATTTGGAAAATACATATGAATCCTTGAAAATAAACAAAGTTATAGAGACCAAATAGCTGAGCAGGTTACAGTGCTTGCAAGCAGGCTCAGGGGCGTGGAGTTCAATCTCTGGGCCTGCTGTGCTGCCCCTGCAACCTGGCCATGCTGTGACTGCAACTGAGATAGGGCGTGGTGGTGCATGCCTGTAGTTCCAGCTGTTAAGAGGTTGTAAACAGGCAGATCACTACGAGCTTGATCTAGAAGTGTGACCCTGAACAGCATGTACACCTTTCCCTGAAAAATAAAAAAATAAAAAAAAATAAGTTATACAGAGTTTTTTTTTTATTATGGTAGGAACAGATGGAAATCCAGATGTTCTTCTTGTCTTCATGTTCTTGGAACACCAACAAAGCGTAAAGAGTAGCACCAAGCACTCCTGACTGATAGATAGCACATGACAACAAAGTACTGGTTCTAAAGGTAGACTCAGTACTGTTCTAGAGAGCCTCAGAATCTGACACTGCCAGTTCTGCATATCACTACCAGCTATCCTTGCAGTAAGGCAAGGACTCAGTCACCTATGCTATTACATTTGACAACCTTCTATCATCTGCAAATAATAAAATCAGCCATATCGGCAACTTTACTGAACATTTGGCTTTTCAAACAAGCACTGAACAGGTAAACATTCTGATTTTTCTAAATTAACAAAAACAGCCAGGTGTGGTGGCACACCTATAATCCCCGCACTTAGAAGGCTGAGGCAGGAGAATTGGTGTGAGTTTGAGACCAGCCTGGGCTACCAAAGTGAGCTCAAGGCCAGCCTGAGCTGCATAGTGAAGCCCTGTCTCCAAAAGACCAAAAAAAAAAAAAAAAAAAGAAAAAAGAAGAAAGAAAGAAAGAAAGAGATAATAAGATTAGCCTATACAAAAAGCTAACTACCCACCTGAAATGTGACAATTTAATAGCATGAAAATTGATACATACATTCTGGTTTTGCTACTTAGCGTTTTTTCTCTGTGGCTCGTCCAGAAAAGACTGCAGAAGTGCCATCCTTCTTCACTTTGTATTGTTTTTCTTAAAGTAAGGCTCTAATTTAGGAACCAGATTCCATACTAATAAGTAAGAACCACTGAAACAATATTTTTTTCATCTTGAGAAGTAGAGTGCGTGTGTGTGTGCGTGTGCATGTGTGTGTGCGTGTGTGTGTGTGTGTGTGTGTGTGTGTGTGTGTGTGTTTCTGCATCTACACTGACCACATGCACTTTTCTCATGTCTTTTCTTTTCACTCGTCTCCAATTCCTGAAACTGAAAGACACTAATGTCAGTCAGTTCTGTGCACTGGAATGCTTTTCCCAAATCTAAGATGGAAATGCAGAGCAAGTTTGGTTTGTGTACTTGGGGGAGGAGAGGGAAAAGTTCAAAAAGATATCAAGTGTGGGAAAAAGACATTCAGAGTCTGGTAGCAATGGGAATTCAACTTCTTTTGCCTTTACAGACAAATAACATTGCCATGGCGCTGGGGGTGGGGTGGGGGTGGGAGATTGGAAACTGTTTAACAGGTAAAAGCAAATCACTGGGGATTAAAAGATCAATAAAATCTGAATCAGTGACAGGGCAAATCTTCAAGAATTAAGAATGTAAGTAGCCAAGAAAAGTAGTTCAAAGATTTAAACAGTTAATCTTCAGACTGGAAAGGTAGCTCTACAGTCTAAGCACCTACCTGGAAAGTGCAAAAACCCAAGTTTGATCCCTAGATCTGCCGTGTCAGCTTTGAAACCAGGTGTGGTGGCACACACCTGTGATCCCAGCTCTGTGAAGGCTGAGACAGGAGAATCACTAAGAGCTTCATAGCAAGACCCGGTACCAGTTAAATAAAAGATTTTTTTTAAATTATAATAAATAATAGATAAAAAGTTAATTTTTTATATATTTGACTTTAAGATATAGCAATGTTCATGAAATAAATTTCAGTGTAAAATTTAGATTTATTAATTTTATACATGTTCCAAAAGATATGTTAATAACAACATGGAAAAAGATATAGGCTCTGTCATATCCCTTTAATCTGAAGCTCACTGCTCTGTGTTCTATTATATGCATGTGTGTGTGCATGTGTGAGCGTGTGTATGTGTGTAAAGACAGAAAAAGAATGAGACACGTGACTAAGAGAATAAACAACTGTGATGATTCCTTTTTAAACTAATTTTGTATGCAGGCATTTGTTTTAATAGCAAACATTGTTTCAATGAGCTTACTATATTTTAAATTTCTCTAAAAGTCCTTCTACTTTCTTGTACTATGACTGAAGTCATGGGAATTTTTAAAACTTTTTAATGGTAAACTATGATAACAATTCTAGGAAGAGTGACAATTTTTAATATATCTACAAAGTGACGTTATTTCTAGATACCCCATAAGTATAGTTTGAATACAATAGAATCAATCAAATAATACAATTCATCAAAATCCATAAAGAGAAGTCTCACATGCGGCAGTCCCATTCGAGCTAATGAGTCGTCAACTTCTCTGTGTGATGACTTCCATCTGCATTGGCTCTTGGCAAGTTGATAGCCAGGCATTTAGCCGGGGCTCTAAAACTTGATCCTATCAGCTAGTGACAAAAGCATCCTGGTAGTGTGCAATTATTTCAATCAATCAAGGATTTTGGAGAGTGCATCCCTTTTCTTAACACTGTGCTAGCTATACGGGAAATGTGCAAAGGATAAATAAAGAAGGTGTAAGGCATACACTCAGATTTTAAGAGTCTAAAAGTCATTTTGAAGAAGTAAAAATGTTAATTAGCCTAATTAATAGCTACTCTTAAATGCTGCCTTATACTGTTGCTATAGAACCTTAGGGGTGTGAGACAACTAAATGTCTGTCTGATCAGTTGCAATTTCCATTGGAGAAAATGAAGAAAGACAAGATCAGTTAAATAAGAGGGGCAAGAATTATGGATCTTCAATTATGGATCTTCTTAACATACACACATGAAACAAAGGGAAGCAAGTGAACACTTAGGATGAGACTCTATGGTTAACAACTTGATGGATACAACTGGATGCGCTAGAGAACAAAAAGTTATACGCAGAGAACATGCAGCAATGTATGCACACAGCCGTGGAAGATAGTCAGGCTCTGGATCTGATCTGACCAAAACCTAGGACTCACTGATAACTTTAAGGCATGGGGCCACTGAGATGGAAAGGTAAGCCGAAGAGAGTGTTCTGATGAAATAAAGAGGAGGAGAAGGCAACTAAGAAGGTCATGGTGATCATAATGAAGACAAGGTAGATGCTAATATTACATGAATTGATACTATGACCTGCAAACATTTCTAAGTAAATCTGATTCTCAGGTATCAACTGATCAATAGTAAAATAAATTTTATTGGTCATTGACCAGTTGTTCAAAGACCACTGGGTTTTTATCTGAATCATTGGGATAAAGCCCTCTGAAGATGGTGATTAAGCTACTAGCTCAAGGAAAAAGCAAAATGGAAAAATGAGAGCTATGTGGCCACAGTTATACTCAAGCTGATGTAAGACAAATATAACTCCAAAACTTCTGGGTATCAAATGTGCCAAATTCTTGATCCCAGAGCAAGGGATGAAGTCTTAAAGCAGAGGAAGATGTTAAGAGGTTTTTAGTAGAAATAAGGAGAGAAAAATGTCTTCTGCATTTCAAGAGGGGTCCTGAAAATAGGTTACTGCTGAAGCCCAGCTTAGATAATATTGATCTAATAAGGAAACAGGTCATGTGTTAAGGTGTATGGAAAGAACCAGAATATTCTGAGGAAGGGATGGGTTCAGATGCTCTGCTCAACCACCTGTGTGACTGATGCTTGTCTGGATTTAATGGTCATCAGTGGTGACAAACCTTGAAGAGACATATGTTCAAACTGCAATCTGAAATCCACTTGTCGTGAAGTGCCAACACTACCCCTGTGTGAACTGTTATTGGATGCTCCACTGGTGGGGCAATGCTGAGGTGACACTGGTACCTGGCCTCACAGGCCATTGGAGAAGAAGCTCTGTGGCTCATTGCATCACAGGTACCATAGGTGAATGCAGCACTAATTGCAATACAACTTCACGTTACTGTTTATCCCTTAGGGAGATGTGCAGACCTGGCCACTGCACTTTATCTTGGGCCTGGCTTCTTCAGGTGTGCCTCCAGTCATAATTCTGATGGCTTTTTTTTCTACTGACTTCCTTGAGAGCCCAGTCACTCTCTATGTATGTATTTCTAACTTAGTTGCCTGTAGTAAGATCTCAACTAATTTCATTACTGCCTTTCAGTAGCACTTACTTGTGCCTCTGTGTGTGTGTGTGTGTGTGTGTGTGTGTGTGTGTGCACTTTGTCACCGTGAGTTGCTGAGTTTACCTTTGTATAATCCTCGTTCAATACCTAAATTAAGAAAATATGCATAATATTTTTGATGTGTCCTCCAAAAAAATCCTTCCTTTTTTTGCTGAAACTTTCCTTATTTTATATAGAATTCTTTTCATGATGATATCATACATGCAGATTTTCCAGTTTCACTAGATATTTTATTAGCACTTATTAATTTCATCCATTAATACTCTGAAAATCTTGGCAGAATATTCAGATGTGAATGTTTTATTATTGCTTCTGCTCGTTTGTGCCTTTAAAAGTTTTGGCCCAGGGAGGGCAAGATAGCTTAGCAAACTATGTGCCTACTTAGGCAAGTATAGGGACCAGGATTTGATCCCTGGTCCTGCATACTGAGCCAAACCTGCCCCCGGGCACATCAAGTCACCAATGAGGCCAGGCGCTGTGATGTATGCCCGTAATCCCAGAAATGGAGGACCACTATGAGTCCAAGCTGAGTAGTGAGACCCTGTACCAAAGCCAAATATTAAAAAAAAAAAAAACCTCCCTGCCCAATTAATTCAATGACAAGTGGCTATGAAAAAAAAAAAGCTATATAGCCTCTCTCAATTGATACCAAGTGCCTGAATGAAAATAAGTCCTTTAGAATGCAGCTGTTGGCTTTTTCAGGATGCACATTTATGACCACCAAGAGGACCAGTTAGACTGCAGCATATGTTCTCAGAATCCTAAAAGCTCACAGAAGATCAAAATGACAAAAAACAAAAATGTAAGCCCATTAAAAAGACTTGCAAGCTTGTCTTATAGCCATAATAAGGGACAGATTATCAATTTGATTTCCCTTTTCCTCAATAGATGAAATTAGTCATACATCATTCAGTTGATCAGCTTGTCTGCACTCGTACAGAAAGGTGGCATGAACCAGCAATAGAACTCATTCATATTAGACGATGGTAATTATTTCATTGATATATATCGTAATGGAATGTTGATATAATCTTATTCAATGTAAACATAAATGAATATTATATTTAAAATTTATGACTAAGCATGTCAGAAAAATATAATAACATGAGTTTTAGTGGAACAAGTATAGAATGAGAATACATCAGTGTGAGCAACTTGATTCTGACAGTGAATGTCACTTTAATATGTATGTGTGGGGAAATTATCAAAATTTCCAAGATTTTATAGTTCTTTTCTCTTAACTAATATGACTATATTAGATACATTTGGGAAAGTTATGTTATACTCATTAAAATAATGATGCTGCACAGAAACATTAAGTAACAAAAAAAGCAAATTCTAGACTGGGCGTGGTGGCACTCGCCTATAATCCTGGCACTTGGAAGATTGTAAGCAGGAGGATCGCTGCAAGTCTGATCTGTTTAGTGAGACCCTATAGACCTTGTACTAAATACATTTAAAAAAGCGAATTCTGTAAGGTGGCACATGGCTTTATAAAACTTTCTTCTTGAACTGGCGAACAAACTCAGGACCTTGCCATTACCGGGCAGGTTCTTAGTCATTGAGCTACATCCTGGACTCTAAAAAACACCTTAAAAAGGAGAGGTTTCTTTACTATAGAAATTCCTGGTTCCTACTGGACTCAGATGAACATTTCCTGCACCTCCCAAACAATGATGGCTGTAACATCAACCTGACTTCCAAATTTGATCATCAACAGCATATAATCTTTTAAGGTATACTCTGTGAAACACTGGATTAGGCCTTACACTTACATTTTCAGTAGAAATGTACATCTTTTATATTGTTTTCTGCCTGGTAAATAAGAATAACTTCTCTAAGATTAGTTTTTCTCAAGTATATCCATTCATATCCCTGGTCCCCTAGGACAATTCTTCTTTTTAAATTTTTTTTTTCTAGAAGCCTATAAATGAGTATAAAGGGAAGCAATCAAAGTTTCATGTATACAGGTTACAGTAGAACAGGAAAACAAGCGAAACTTCAAATCAGGGTTGTGTTCATACTAGATTATTAATACTTTTCAAACTATTTTGAGAATGAAGTTCTCCTTACATTGATCTTTTAAAACTTATTGTTTATATCCTCGTTTTATCTAGAAAGTTAACATTTTCATGTAATCATATTTAATTTAATCTTAATATTACATGCATAAAATTGGTCTTATTTCTTAAAATTGGTAAACATGTAATCGCTCACTTCAGGTACAACCTCATAGGTAAACTCTCAGCCACTCAGAATACATTAAGCCACCTATATGGATGTTCATATAGATGATTCTGTATGCCATAGTTACCTTTCTCATTTCTGGGACAAAATACTC
This sequence comes from Myocastor coypus, assembly GCA_004027025.1. Taxonomy (NCBI): domain Eukaryota; kingdom Metazoa; phylum Chordata; class Mammalia; order Rodentia; family Myocastoridae; genus Myocastor; species Myocastor coypus. The sequence continues at coordinate 128,148 of PVJA010000971.1, forward strand.
AACACCCAAGGTTAATTTACAAAAGGTTTATTTAGCTCAATTTTCAGAAAGCTTAGTCTGTAATTGGCATTCTCAACGGCAAGGTGGCACATGACAAAAGGTGAAAGGAACAAGAAGAACAAGAAGAGAGAGAGAGACAGAGAGACACACGGGAGGAGGAGAGATCTCTCTTTTGGTTGCTTATATGTAGTCACCTGCCTTGGGTTGAATGTAGAGCTCACATTTAACCCAACATTGCTGCTTCTCAGTCTTGTAGCTAGGGTCAGGTATATCCCAGCATTGGATCATAAGTTAACCATAGCATCTAAGAGCCCACCCCTATACTTTTAGGATGATTTGGGTGGACATCTAGGCACAAACCATGACATTCCACCCATAATCTCCCAAAGGCTCTGGTTTATTCCTTTATACTAACAATATTTTAGTCCATTTCCAGGAGTCGTCAAAATCCAAACCGTTTCAACATGGCCCAAAAGTCCAAGTTCCTTGTCTCCTCTAAGATATAAGGCGAACCCTTAACTATGAGCCCCCATACAAAAGAAAAGAAAGCTGACCCCTTCTCACATTCAGTCGCACAAGATGGACACTTCCATTCCAAAAATTAGAAACAGGGTGCACTCAAGAACGGAATTAAAGCAAATCCTTCAGGTCAGACACTAAGTCCTGTAGCTCCATGTGCAGCATTTGAAGCAAGTTATAAACTCTCAAAGACTTGAGTGGTCCCACCCCTATACTACTGCTGGTGGTTGTGGCTCCCATGGCTTTTCCCTTGGGCCTGCTCTGCTCTCTCCTTGCGTTTTCCTCAAACAATCCATGTTCTTGGTTTCTTCAAATGTTTTGGGACTCCCCTGCTCCTTTGGATTCACACTCAGAGCATCACACACTGTCTGGACTCTCAGGCCACCTTCTGGGATTGGGGTAGAAGTCTTTCTGACCCCTTAACTCTTGCATTCTTTGTGCACCTAAAACCAGTATCATGTTGATGATGCTTGCTGGACCAGTAGTCAGGCTTCCTTCTCTTTTGGCAGGAAGGGTCAAGGGCCTGGATCACTAGGCACTCTGAATTCAATTTTGAGGACCAAATTTTCTATGCTGCTACCTTTCTTGAACATGAAGTGGCCAGCTTTGTTCTAAAACATGCTGTTCTGTGGCTCTCTTCTCAAAGCAATGATTTTCATCTTTCAATTTTAAGGCTGCAAAGGATGGAGTCTTTCTACTTCTTGTGATGCTCTCAGGTTTTCGATTCCATTTTGTTCCTTCTCAGCAACTGAGTTGTCCTCAGCTCTGTATTTGTAGTTCACTACTTTTCTGATTCTTCCTTTCTGGCCAAACTCAAAACTTAAATCATTCTGTTCTGTTCTTTATTCTTCATTCTCAACCTAAATCTGGCTAAGGTCCTGCCATGGCAGCCGTGCCACTGTTTCAACATTCAACTGCATTGAAATTTCTTTTTCCAGATTTATTAGTCTATTGACCTCAATTTCAGTCTCAGGCAAACCCTCTGAACATGAGCAATATGCAGACACAATTTCTACCAGGACATAGCACACAATCATCTGTTTTGCAGCAGCGAATGTATCCCTTCTACCTAAAAGGAACATCTCAAACCTAGTCTTTACCAGCAGGATTTCTATCATCCTTCTGGACTTCTGAGCTCTGATCAGGACTCCCATAAAGACTAGCGAAAGGCTTTCCATCTCTACCTTTTCATCCAGCATCTCCAGATATTCTCAAACTCTTCACATACTCCATTTCCAAATATTCTTGAACCACAGGGTCAGGTATAATCACAATAGTGACCCTTCTCCTTGTGCCAAATTTTGTTTTAGTAATTTTTGTTGTTGCTAAGACAAAATACTTGAAACTCAAAGTCAAAGCAGCAAGAATCTCTTTAGTGCATAGTTTGTAGAGGTTTCAGTTCAAAATCAACTGGTTCCAAGGCACATGGCAAAGGGAAGAGAGAGAGAGAGAGAGAGAGAGAGAGAGAGAGAGAGAGAGAGAGAAACCTGTTTCAGTTTTTCATACGTATGCAGGCCCCCACGTACCATCTCACAGTATCCCTGCCAGCACTGAACCATGAATCAATAATCACAAATTCCAGAACCCTTTCTTCATCACTGCGTAGGTTCTGAAGGAACATCTAGATACAGACTACAACATTTTATAATCCTTCATTAGTCAGCCTACATACCAAATATAGCAATGCTGAAATACTTGCTACATAAAACATGTGTGATTATTCAATTTATTTTGTGAATATATTTTTCCTCCTGCCATCATGTTGCATTATAAACCCTGAGGGAAGAAGCTGTCTGCCTTGCTCACCATTCTTTTATGATGGTTCTCTGCACCTCCTACCACAGTCACCCCCAGAAAACAAAATGTTGAGTATTTAACTTCAAAGACATGTAGCTAAAAAGACTTAACACATACAAATTTGTGTTTTGCTACAAAGACTTAAACTTAGCACATAAATTAGAAGCTAAACATCTTTCTGGCTGAATGAATTAATTTAATTTTAAAATGGAGATTTTCATGAAAAGTAATATTGTTCCTTTCAGAATATTGTTTCAAATTATCAATGACTATCTTAGCTGAGAAGTAATTATCTGGAAACACTTGAAATGAGAAGCAGAGAGACTGGAGCAGGATACAGGAAGTCAGAAATGGTAAATAATATCTATCTTTCCCTAAATTAACTTTACTACCAAGTAATTATGTTAACATCTAGCTCTGTGTACATATTTCTCTAGCAATTATTTCCAATTAATAAGGAAGCCCCTAATATATTTTATTGTGTGATTTCTTTCTTTTTTTGGGAGGGGGGACCAGGGTTCAAACTCACAACCTTGCACTTCCCAGTCAGGCACTTGTGTCATGGAGATATCTCCCCAGCCCCGTGATTTCATTTTTTAAGTGGAAAATGTCATTAAGTTGTAGTGACAGCATGTTTTCCAACAAAACCTAAGGCACTTTCTTAATCTCATTTAGTAAATCAATAAAGAAATGAGAAGCAATTCAGGCCCTCAGAATGATTTTTTCAAAATTAGTGAAGATCTGCTTATATTCATTATTAAACAAATGATTAAAACATACATGGGAAAATTTGTTCCTGCCTGTGTAGAATGTGTTTTTAAACTATAATGTTTAGTCAAACAAACCTAAAAAGATAATTATATACAGAATTGCACTCAGAGCAGTATAAGTGCTCAACTATTAAATATGTATTATGAATTTGAAGTTATAGTACCCACAGTGACCATAGTCCAGCTGTCAGGTAAATGGATAGGAGATTCTGACATATTATACTATGCTGTGCTATGTGCCATAAAGTAAAATAATGTTGTTTATCACTGGCCTTCATAGTTATTTTAGTTTGAAAGCTTCAAGTTTAAAACATCAGTCTGAATGGATTTAATAATATATTCACAGTCATATTTATTGTAGGATCACAATTTGTTGCCATTAAACTTTGCCCAAAGGAAAGTACAGGAAAGAAAACTAAGTTCATTAAGTTTCTAGTAATTTTGTTTAAAATTGGTAATTTTTGTTACTCTCAAGTATGCACCAAACAAAATCTAAATTCAATTTTGTAAAAGTGGATCTATTGTGTACAAGCTATTGTACTAATAGGTATAGGAAATGAAAAGATGAATAAGTCACAAATATTGTGACCTGAAGGTAGAATGCTATGTGTGTTAACCCTTGAGTAGCTCAGTTGGAGGGTTACAGGCCTCCAGCTGAATATGATTCTTCCCCACTGTAGCATGGTAAAGGTTAACTTATGAACCTCAGTGTTTTAATCTGGAATCATGTATCAATTCACATTCTAGACTGATATATCTTTATTATCATTACTGTTATTATCTTGTCTTTTCTTCCTCTATATTTTTATATGTGTATTTATGACAATATTTAATGTGCAAAAACAGGCTGTCAGCTGACTTAAAGACAGGAAAAAGCGTATATATGTCAGTTCATCTCTGATGTAGACAAAGCCATATAGCTTGAAGCCTTTTGTGTTCATTTTTTACTACTATAATTTAAGCTCTGAGATAATAAAATTAAAAAAAATAAAAGGTTTACTTCAGCTCTCAGTCTTGGAGCCTTTTGTTCCTGGTTGGTTGGTCTCATTGTTTTTGGCCTTCTTCCAAGACTCCTTCTCCACTAAAGGGAAAGATATCATTTTCCTGATCTCTCATTGCTTCCAGTGTATGGAAGGCAGTCTTGTATTATACCCCTGCTCTTCAAGTAAAAATATTGCAGGAAGAGTGTTTCCAAGCCTGAGTATGGACATGAATTCATATCCTGTACAAGAAAGTAATCTCAAACACAAAAAAAAATCTTAAAACAGTATATTTATGACTCAGTGGACAATTACCACCCCACATATCATAAAATCTTTGCTCATTCTTTTTTTAAGTGAACGTTTGGATAATCTCTGTAAAACTGCACCCTTTCAGATCTTCCAGCTGAAATTTCTCCTCTGCTTTCTCTGAACTTAACTCATCTCTGCAGCCCCAAGCTAGTGGGTAGCAGTACTCAAAGCCCCACCTGCTAACACAGGAGGCTAAAGCTTTCCTAGCTGGTGACTAATATCTGAGTTAAAGGGAAAGGACACTCAGCTGTTGGATAATAATGATTTTCCCATACACAGCAGCATGTGCAACTAATCTCTGGGTGAAGATGTTGTTCAGAGACATTTAATACATTAACAGAGTCAAACGCCATATTTTAATGGATGACAGAGGAACAGGAAGTGAGAGAGTGAAGAACACGTGCAACTTGGGCCAAGGCGATGGCTCACCAGCATAAACACCTGACTGGCATGAGCAAAATCCTGAGTTTGATCCCAGGTATCAGAGAAATAAAAAACACATTTGCAACTATACAAACAAGCTAACAATAGGAGGTGAAGGTTTTTTTTTTTTTTTTTTTAATAGCTGGCTCAGCCTGTTCACTGGGCTGGTGCAGCACGTGGTGCAAGAGATCAACCACGGTCCCTGCAGTTGCCTAAGCTTTCTTAAGCAAGCGCTTTAGATGGGTGAACCACCTTGCCAGGCCTGAAGATTATTTTTTAAAGGCTTAAGGAATATTTTCTTTTTTCTGTTTGAACTGTTGACAAAATGAAGCCATCAGAAAAAAATAAAAGAAATAAGGTTGATTTGGGGGTCAAAAATAGAGGAAAGATGTTAATAATTTTCAGAGTACAGTTAAAGGCTTCAATTGGGTAATGCAATGCTGCTTCTATTTTACCAACCAAAGAGAAGAAAGATTCTTACACATATTAGCCATATGCTAGGAAATTAGTGAGAATTTCTAGTTTTAAAATCCCTTAAGATGTAACAGAGAACTTGTAAAGGTAATGATGGTGGAGGAGTTTTAAGGGAATGGGAAGTCTTTTCAGTATTTCAGTATTTCTTGTGGACAAAGAGGGAGTTGAAAAGATGAAATGGTCACCTTGTGATTAAATGCTATGCTGGAAGCTTTGTGTCTGTAGTGTCACTTTCCCCAGGAGTTCCTGACTTAAAAGAATGTTAAGAAAAGCCTTCAATATAAGCATGTACAAGACATAGGAGATGGAAGATAAAAAGTAACAAATGAATAAAATGCAAGCAGAATAAATTACATTAAATCTTTTCTCCTTCATATTCGATATATAATGAATTAATTTTTTATTATAAACAAAAACAAGCAGTCCCTATCTGTTGCTGTATATTCTCTCCTCAGCAGAAGAATATTTCCTGAAAGGTATAAGAATGTTAGATTTAGAAAGATTCATATTATGAGAAAATTTGAGAAGCTAAAAATAAAATTAAAGCACTTTCCAAAATCAATAATGAAAATGACTGCTTTTAACATCTAATCAGAATCTCACCACGAAGTCTTCTTTTAGCTGCTCTATCTTGATGCATGAAAATCTATAGATTTAACAGTTTTAAACATTCTTATCTCCAGGTGACTGCTCTAGGCAAGTAAGGGGGACTTGCAACTGACTCCATCTCTGACAGAGCATAACTGAATTCTAGTTTTTTTGTTTTTTTTTTTAAGGGAGGTATTGGAAAATAACCAAGGCATCCAAGAAGGGAGGACTTGAAGGACAGGTTTCCCTGGAAAAGAAAATGTTAAAAAAAGTGAATCAAACATTCTGCAAGTACACGTTTCCCTAGGCAGTTGCTAAATGCTGTATATATGGAAAACAACAGCATAAAATCAAGTGGGAAGCTCTTATGCTAACACTAAACAGATGTTTTACAATCTCATATGCCTGGGAAACAACACCTAGAATTCAGGACTCAGTAACAAAGAGGGACTCTTGTAGACATCACCAATTGCAAGCTGAGTGGCTTGAAATTTCTGTGGCTTAGGCATAAACTGCATAGACAGAGATGGTTTGAAAGTGCTTTCTATGTGTTATTTCCTATGCATCTGTACAAAAAGAACATCAGAGGAACAAGAGTCTTATTCATGTGTCAATAAAGGAATAATACTTAGGCTTTTTTCTAACAGGCTAACTGGTAGCACTCTATCTCACAATAGTCCCACCTGTCTGTCAATACATTCAGGAACAGTTCATACTGAATTTATCACAACCATGTATATGGAGCTGCCGACTCTTCAAAATAACATGACTAGAGGATAAAAACATCCAAATACTTCCAAGCAATTTGTCAAACATTTATTCAACAAATACTAGTGGCTGTCATACTTTTCGAAGGCCATCTGAATATGTTGCCTATATGTATTTTTTCAGCATATAAAGAATAAAGCCTTTCACACATATGAGCTTTATGTCTATAAACTGATGAGCAGAATAATAACTTTTATGTTATTTTTAAACATCATATATCATGGAAAAAGAAATCTATCAAAAGTGACATAGTAACTGCTCATTTCTTTTAACACAAATTAATTTGTGTGGAGGATATGTGCGTGTTCAAGCTTGTGAGCTTATTCCTAGAATCACAATGATATCCATTTTATAATTCTAATACTGAAATTTAGTAGACATAAGGTGTTTTGGTCTATTTTTTTCCTTGTTTAAAGGCTTCCTAAATACAATACTGCTTCATTTCACAAATGCTTTTGTTTGCAAATAATTGGGTTTGCAAACAGAAATGTTGGGCAGAATCTGGCTTTCATTTGCAAACTCTGCATCAGGTGACCAACATGACTGTGGCCATCTTCCTCACATGAACACAAAATTAGCCATTTTTTTCTTCCAGAATTATGGAAACAATTAAGTCTGTGCACTGAGATATCATTTTGGAAGCAGGTGCTGGACCTGACTGGAATGCAAATTAGGTGGGTCACAATATCTTTCTTCCAGAATCATGGCTTTTATATAAACATTGACCTTAGATGGATTTACAGAATTTGAAGAGCTATGATAAAACAGTGACAAGAAAGTACTGTATGCTAACTTACAGTCTTTGTATCACACAAAGAATATGTTATAGAAATATTTGTCTTGAGCACACCCCCAACTACCAGGGAACTTGAGGGAAAGTAAGTGCAATAGTGAAAATAAGTTGATTTAGAACAGTTGATTACCTCTGTTTAGTCTGTGTTGGATTTTGTTTTCTGAATCTGAACTATTTTGTTTATCTGTTTGTTTATTTTGTCCAGGATCTCATTACACACCTCAAAATCATAGTGATCTACCTGTAGCAGGCTCCCCACCACAGAGATTATAGGCCTGTGCCTCCACACCCTGTTTTGGGGTCAGTACAGCCTACCCTGGGTTCTAGGGCTGACATGATATGTGGTGCCAGGGATCGAACCTGGGTCCTTGTCCTTGTCAGGCAGGTACTTGGACCACTAAGTTATTCCCCAGCCCAGTGTGCTACATTATTCTGATTCTCAGTTTAATAATCAATCACATTCAGGGCCAGCGAGGTAGCTCGGTGGTCTAAAGCACCTGCTTAGGCAAGCTTAGGCTACCGGGGGGTTCACAGTTCAATCGCCAGCACCACATGCTGCACCAGCCCCAACCCCAGGGCAGACTGAGTCCACCATAACATAAAAAAATAAAGTTTAAAAAAAATCACACTCAGCTAACTGAAGTTACAAGAATCAGACAATGGATCTGATGATGACCTTGAATATAGTCAGCAATATGATTGTTAATTTAATTAAAGAAAAATTCCCTTATCCTGAATTAGGATAAACCAAGAATGTCTCACGTTAGATTCTTCACAGTAAACACACTCACATGCCTAAGCTAGCATGTATGCACAGCACTGAAATTAAATGAACCTTAGTGTTAGATATGAAATCCAACCTCATATATTTAGAAATCTTTTCCTTTTTATCATCAAATAAAAATCCTATGAAATAGAAGTTGCATCACTTCCTTGTAAGCTGGCACAGGGAACAGTGGAAGACTAGGGGCCAGCAGGATAGCTTGGCAAGCATACTGACCTGGGCTCAGTACCTTCGGACACGCTGAGCCGGTCACCTCGACCAGGGGTGCTGGAACACACCAGTTATCACAGTGCTTGGGGAGGGTGAAAACAGGAGGATGAATTCGAGTCTGAGGTGGGTAGTGAGACCCCATACCAAATACATAAAACAAAAAAAAATGGATGTCTACTTAACAGAGTCACTTATCATGACATTTACAGATGAGGCAAAATGAATCAATTTAGGATCATGGATTTCAACCTAAAATTCATCTCTGAATGCCCAAAAAAATAAAAATCAAGAAATCTTTGTCAAACTTTTGCCCTTTTTGAATTTTAAATAAGCATGCAGTGATAAGTTTTTTAATTGTTTACTCTAAAAATTATTTTGAAAAAACGAAAAGTAACAGAAATTTTAAAAAATGGAAGAAGGTACTGTAAATAAATAAGTTGGCACCAATGGAAATTTTTGCAAACATCTGATAGGAAAGATCTTGAGAGATACAAAATTCACTATATTTGACATTTCAAAAGCAGTCAATATTTAAAGAGAAGAGAAGTTCTCCTTGTTTTTGAAATATTGATTTTGGGAGGAAATGAGGTGTTGGGAAGAACTCTCACTATCTGAAGTTCAAATCTGTGCATTTCAAAGCAGTCTCAGGAAACGCAGCTGTTGCTTTCTCCTCCTATAGATAAAAAGAATAAGTGTATTAGAAAATGGAAAATAATTATCTTAAATCTCAGGCCCAATATAACTGTGCTAAAGCTTCAGTCTATGAATAACTCTAAGAAGGTAACTAATGCTTGCTCGATTCATTATTGTAGAATATATGTGAACAAAAATGAAAAAAATTAATGAAATAAACGTTAGCATTTATTCAATCTTCAGTGTGATTTCTACAGCAGTAAGTATCGTTCATATGTAGTTTTATCTCAATTTAAAAATATATTTGTCCAGATTTCACAAATAAAACAGAGAATTTGTCTACTTTGTGGTTTGATCTTAAGGACCAAGATTCATATTACCAAAGGAAAGCTTAAAAAACAAAAAGTAGAAGAAGGTAAAGATCATGCAAAGGAGTATTTTTCCTCATTTACCTCAGCAACTTTTTGAATGTTTAAAATATCCCAAATGATTTAGATAATGAAGAGCTAATGTCTAAGAACCTTGTACTTTAAAAATCACGTATTTTCCACCATAGTATGGTTGGTACACCTGTGCGTAATCAAAAGTGCTTCAGTTTCCCTTTTAGAAGTTCTTTCTACATTTCCTCAAATATGCAAGTTCACCAGGTGTTTGCTATGTTAGTTTGGTAGCAGAGTAATGAAATGTTAATATGACACTTTTTCCTGTCACTTTGAGCTAACATCTTCATCTGCTCCAAAAGACTTGTGGGTCACATGCTTGCTACATTCACAGTACACTAAAGCATATTCCATTACTTCAAACATTTCTGTGTTTTCTTTGAGGAAAAATAAAAGATAAATGGAAAGATATAATTGTGTCTCAGCCACGCAGTTCTTATTTTACTCTTCTTCAAAAGCTGTAGTTTTTTTATCTTCTTTCCTCCCCAGCACTGGCACATTCAGATTTTTTCCTTTCAAAATGTACTTTAAAATTTTTATTTTAAGAAGTAATTGATGAAAAAAAGAAGTAATTGATGAAAACTTTTTAGAAGTATATCAATCCATTAGTCAACACTGAGTGAATTTTTAAAAGTAGTCCTAAAATGAAAACTAGAATCATTTGTAAGAAATAGGGTATTTTTGAAGATACCTAATTTAACTATATCTCTAATAAACCAGCTCTAAATTTCAATTAGAGATGATGAATGGTGCAAATAATAAATAATAGGATCTACATATTTAAATGCAGGACCTATATAAAATAATAACAGCAAAGAAAAATGACATAAAAGATGAATGTCTGATACTTGAGGGTTAAACTGACAAAACTGGAAGAATATTCACAACCATATGACAACCTAAATATCAAAAGAGCATAAAACAAGTTGTTACATACTATGATTTTCTATTTGTTAAGTAGTTCTGCATATTTTTATTTGATAAATTTCTGATTAAATTTGCTTTGTCCTAGGTCAGGCATGGTGGCACACATCTGGAACTCTTGCACTTGGGAGGCTGAGGCAGGAGGAGATTTCCCCAGGTTCGAGGCCAGCCTGTGATACATAGTTAGCTCAAAACCAGCCTGAAATACATAGCAAGACTGTATCTCAAAATTTAAAAAAATAAATTGCTTCATCCTTTGAAAATGAGATTAATAAAGGTAGGCAATTGGAATTGATAGAAGGAAACCTTAAAGGATACATAAGTACGGTTAGGCAAAAAAAGATTTTGAAGTCTTTCTTACAAACTATTGCCTTATAAATCAAGAAATAACATATTTAATCTACAAAGATGTACTAAGCACCTGTCGAAGTATACTCTATATTGAGTACATAAAACAATGCAAGTGAAAATCCCAATCCAGACTCATTTTGGAAGACCGTGGGGCACAAAGACAACAGTTATTTTACAAAATCCCACTGCCGTAGATCCATCTGTCCAGCACAACCCTGAGTGACACGCATGGTGGCATGCATTCTGCCCAGCAAACCACTTCTAAGAGCAATATCAACACAAAGAAACTGTCCAGAGCATCGTATTTTTCCATGCTGAGAAACAAACTGGAGAATTTGCAAAGCTCTTAGGCCATAGCTGATCAGGCATTCTGCCAAATCCCTGCCTTGAAGAACCCAAGATACAGAAAGGAGCTTTGGCCTGGCCTGCTTCACCTGAACCCTATTTGTGCTCCACTCTCATTCTCCCCTCCCCGACAACTCACCTGTCCCTGCCACTCAACTCTTAACTCTACCTTTCTGGACTTGGTAGCTCACCTCAGATTTTTGTGGGGGAAAAAAAAAGTAAAAAGCAGAAAGCAAACCTTGGCAAACTTTATTGTATAAGCTATTAGCTGGAACTTCATTCTGGAGAGGTTTTTTCTCTGCCCAGTAACAACCTGTACAGAGTGTTTGGCACGGGCTCTCCTGGTGCTCTCTAGGTGAAGACCAGGGTCTTTGCCTCTTCACTATCTGAAATGCAATCCACTGTTTGGACTATTTTACATAAGATAGTGACTGCCACTAGTATTTCTCATAGTCGTTTCTTTGGCTCTTGTCATTTGTATTTCAAATATTTCATATTCCTTTATCAAGTTACTCATTTTGAAAACTATCCCTAGAGCTGGAAGCTGTAGCTTAATAACAGAGTGCATGCTTTAGGAAGCGCAGAGCCTTGGTTCAACATCTGGCATGAAAAACACTGTGAAATGCCTTTGGCTTAAATATAGTGCTACTCTGTAGCTGACTTTTTAGTTACATTGTGATATAGAAAATATTAATTTACTTTTATCTCGGCTATCAAATTTTTTATTTGATATATATATATATATATATATATATATATATATATATATATATATACATGTATATGGAAAAGCATTTTATTTTCCTGGCTTTATCTGATTTTTCATTAAACATTTTATATTTTTGATGTACAGAAATTGAACATAATATTTAAATATTTTTTCACTTCAAAAAATAGTAAGTACAGTCATTTAAATGTTCAATTTTCCCAACACCCTGACTTTTTTTTTGGTGGTAGCAGAGATTGAAATCAGGACCTTGTGCTTGTCAGGCAACCACTGAGCTATCTCCCCGGCCCCCAACACCATTATCTTTAATGTTTTTCAAACATTATTGTTTCCAACAGCAGCTCCCTGGCACAAGTGCCTACCTGGCAAGTGCAAGGTTGTGCGTTTGAACCCGTTCCCTCCGCTCAAAAAACAAACAAACAAAACAGTGAAAAGTTTAATGGTAGCTGGGCATGGTGGCTCACGCCTGTAATCCCAGCACTCGGGAGGCTGAGGCAGGAGGATTTGTGCTAGTTTGAGACCAGCCGGGGCTACAAAAGTGAGCTCAAGGCCAGTCTCAACTG
>PVJA010000972.1:0-110663 GCA_004027025.1 Myocastor coypus
GACAATATGCAATATGTCAACTTTCAAAGAAAAAAAGGGGGAAAAGAAAAAAAAAAGTAATGTGGATTTAGAAAGGTTAATGTTTAATTGTTTGATCAATCTTATATACCTATATGTATTAATCTAAACTGATCTGATGATGAAAATATGTAATATAACCATTGTTAAATTTAAACAATAAAAGAATTGAAAAAAAAATAAGATGATATCCCAGTTGTTGATTCATTGTGATTTTCTGGGGGAGAGGGAAGGGTCTACATGGTATTCAGGGTCTCACTACTAGATCAGACTCATAGTGATCTACCTGTTTACAGCCTCCCAAGAGCTAGTATTACAGGCACACACCAATATGCCCAGTCTCAATTGCTGTCTCAGTGCACCCTGAGGGCAGGGCTGGCATGGAATGCCCTTGATCGAGCCCTCTCCCCTGTGTCTGCTTGCAGGCACTTTGATCTACTGAGCTATTTGGCCAGCCCTTCTTTGTGATATTTTCTGTGCAGTCAAGGTTTTGTTTATAAAATCCCTGACCATAACCAGGAATATAGCTTAGTGTAGTGTCACAGTGCCTGCCTGACAAGCACAAGGTCCCAGGTTCTATTCCCAGGCAAAAAACACACAAAAACCCAAAACTATAATTTCACCTACATGTGTGTCTTCAAGAGTTCTACCTATAGTTAGTGCTTCTATTGTTTGACCAGTTTTTCATGCCTATATCTTATATTCTGGGCAACTACTTTCAGGATAACAATATGCAATATAATAAGCATTGCTAATTTTCTATAATTTTGTTTTGAAATTCTGCATAGTTTTATTGTTTTTTTTTCCTCTTTAATAGAAAACAGTTCTACCTATTTTCTCTTCCTGCAGATTTGGTGTCTCTGTTTCAATATTTAAGTCTTGATCCACTTTGATTTTAGGTCAGTGGATGGAAAGAGATAGGTCTAATTTTAATCTTTGGCATGTGGAAAGCCCAGCACCATTTTTTCCAGCACCATTTTTTTAAAGCACATTTCCAGCACCATTTTTTTAAAGCACATTTTTCCTCCAGTGAAGGTGTTTGCCCCCTTTGTGAAAGATATTACTATATATATATATATATATATATATATATATATATATATATATATATATATATTTCTTTTTGAGACAGGGTCTCGCTATGCAGTTCAGGCTGGCCTTGAGCTCACTTTTGTAGCCCAGGCTGGTCTCGAACTCACACCAATCCTTCTGCCTCAGCCTCCTGAGTGCTGGGATTATAGGCGTGAGCCACCATACCCAGCTATAGTATAATTTTGAATTGGGGATTGTTGTGCCCCTGACTTACCTTTGTTGCCTAGATGTGCTTTTGCTATTCTAGGTGTCTTTTGGTTCCAAATGAATTTTAGGATTGTTTTCTTTAATCTTACATGTATGCTATTAGTATGTTGATTGAAATTCATTAAATCTACAGATTTAACAATGTAGGGAGTATATCCATTTTCATTCTATTGGTTCTTCCTACCCAAGAACAAGGGATATCTTACCATTTGCTGATACCTTCTTTGATCTCCTTTTTTAGAGTGCTATAGTTTTTAATGCAAAGGTCTTTTACTTCCTTTGTTAAATTGGTTCTTTTTTTTTTTTTTTTTTTTTTTTTTTTTTTTTTTTTTTTTTTTTTTTTTTTTTTTTTGTACAGGGTCTCACTACACAGCTCAGACTCATAGTGATCCTTCTATTTCTTGCCTCCCAAGTGCTGGGATTACAGGTGCACGCCACCATGCCCAGAGGTTTTTTCCAATCTTTATTCCTTTTATTTCTTTCTCTCGTCTAATTGTTCTAGTTGATGTTTCCAAAACTATATTGAATAGGAGTGGTAATAGGGGACATTCTTGTCTCATTCCTGATACTAGCGTAAAACCTTTCAGTTTTGGGGGCCATTTAGTATGGCTGTTTATTTGCCATAGATGGCTTTTATCACATTGAGACAAAGACCATCTGTTCCAGTTTTGTGTAAGGCTTTTATCATGAATGCACACTGGACTTTGTCAAATACTCTCTTTGCATCTATTGATATGATCACGTGATTTTGTTGATATGGTGTATTATGTTTATTGATTTACATGTATTCACCTGTCTCTGCATCCCTAGAATGAATCCTACTTGGTCATGGTGTATAGTTTTCTCCATGATTTGATGCATTGTGTGTGCTAATATCTTTTTTTTAAAAACTAATTATTTTTATTTTATTTTATTTTTTTCTTGTTTCAGAACTTTTGTTTGTTTATTTTTATGGCTGGCTCAGCCTGCCCTGAGCTGCAGCAGGTGGTGCTGGGGATCGAAACACGGTCCCTGCAGCTGCCCAAGCTTTCCTAAGCAGGCGCTCTAGACCACTGAGTCATCCTTCCGGTTCCCATGTGTTTGCTAATATCTTACTGAGAATTTTTGCGTTGATGTTCATTAGGGAGATAGAGCCCTAGGTCTATTTTAGTTGGATCCTTCTCTGGTCTTGGTTTCAAGAGAAAGGTTGATTCTAGGGAAGACTGTGGGAGTATTACTAGGAATAATGTTGGGAGTTCTGCTTCTCTTTCAATTTCACTAAAGAAATTCATCAGTAGTAACACTAGAGCATCTCCAGATTTCTTGTAGAATTCAGCTGTGAGTCCATTAGGGCCTGGGCTTTTCTTTGTTAGTGAGTTTCTAATTACATCTTCAAATTCATTGACTTACATTGAGTTATTTCTAATGCAAAAGATTTTATATCTTCTTGATTCAGCTTTGGTAAATCACATGTGTCTAGGAATCTGTTCATTTCTTCTGTGTTTTCCATGCTTTTTGAGTGCAGATTGTCATAGTAGATATTGATGATCTGGATTCTTGCAGCATCTGTTGTGACTTTACCATTTGTATTATTTTTTTCTTTGTGCTGGGGATCAAACTCAGGACCTTGTACTTGCCAGGCAGGTGCTTATGCTGCTGAGCTATCTTCCGAGAACCATTTTCATTCTTAATTGCATCCTTAATCTTAGATAAATTTTAAAAAAACCTTTTATTTATTTATTCATTTGGTACAGGGTATTGTTACACAGCTCAGACTTGTAGTGCTCCTCCTGCCTCAGCCTCCCCAGCACTAGGATTACAGGCATGCACATCATGCCTGGTTTTGGTGGCCTCCTCAGCAGTGGACCAGCAATGCATATTGTACCAAGGATTGAACCCAGGTCCTTGCACTTGCCAGGCAGCTACATAGACTGCTGTGCTATCGCCCTAGCTCTAATTCCCATTTTTTGATAAGGTTGACTAAGGTTTTATCAGTTTCATTTAATCTTTGAAAATACAAACTCTTCAATTAATTGGTTTTTGAATTGTTTTCTTAGTCTTGATTGCACTAATTGTTACTCTGCTCTCTCCAATTTTTCTCTCATACAAGCTTTGATTTTCACTGATTCTTTGAGAGTCAACATTAGGTTCTTTGGGCTGGGGAGATAGTTCAGTAGAATAAGTGCTTGCCTGGCAAGCTCAAGGGCCTGAATTCCATCCCTGGTGCCACAAACAAAACAAAAATACATTAGGTTATTTATGTGAGTTTCATCGGTTTTCCTGTTTTGAAAATTAGCCATTGTAAATTTCCCTCATAGAACTTGCTTTCATTGTGTCCCATAGGTATGTTGTTTTGGCATTATAATTTAATTCTACAAACTGTCTAATTCCTTCTTTAATTTCATCTGTGACCCACACTGGTTGTTCAGTAGGGTGCTATTTTATTTTCATGAATTTAAAAGTTTTGTGATTTTTTTTGCTATTGGTTTCCAATTTCATTACATTAGCATCTAATATTAAAAGGATAATTTAATTCCTTTACATTTACTTAAGTATGTCCTATGAGATAGTATGCAGTCTGTTTTGGAGAATGTTCTGTGTGCAGCTGAGAATAAAGTGTACTTTTTATGCTTTTTAAAAAGAGCACAGAATAGTATTAAATTGTAAAAAATCACAAGTGATACAGAATTTCATTAAACAAAGTAATATGAATTTCACAGTATTTGTTGTAATACAGTGTTGTGCGTTCTGATGTTGTGGGTTCAACTACTCTGGGGACATCTACTAAGTCCATTTGTTCACAGATTTGGTTTAGATATGATATTTCTTTGTTTATTTTATTTTATTTTATTTTTGTCTAGCTGTTCTATTTGTCACAGTGTGCTATTGAGATTCCCCCATTACAATTGTGTTAGGGCTTATTTTATTTTTCATATCCTTTAGCATTTGTCTTATATAGTTGAGTGCACCAGAATTTGGTATGATTGTAGTATAATAATATATATTATTGATCACTATCTTTTAGTAGTTTTCCCTTAATCAGTACGTAGTGACCTTCTTTGTCTCTCTTGATCAGTCTCGGTTTGACGTTCGCTTTATCTGCAAATACAAGAGGTACCATTGCTTTTCTCTGAGTTCCTGTCACATGAAGTATTGTTTTCTATTCTTTGCCTTTCAGTCTGTGAATTTCTTTTTGAGCTAAATGTGTTTCATATATGCAGTATATTGTTAAATCTTGCTTCTTGGTCTAGTATGCCATGTGTTTCTTTTGATTGGTGACTTGAGACCATTTACACTGATGCTATATCTGATATGTATTGACTTATCTATGTCATAGTATTTTCCTGTTGTTGACTCTCCATCTTTTCTTTTTGTTTAGTTGGTTGTTTTCCCTCGCAGTGTCTTTGGATTGGGGTTCTTTTCACTGGTTTTCATGGAATTGTAGTTTTCTTTATCTTTCTCTAGAATAGCTTTCAGAACACTTTGTAGTCCTGATTTGGTGGTCACGAACTTCTTCAATTGTTCTGTCATGAAAGCATCTTATTTCTCCATTGATTTTGAAAAAAATAGTTTTTTGGGGGTAAACCAATCTGAGTGAGAGGGTTTTTATTTTAGGACTTGAAATACTTCACTCCAAGCTCTCTTTGACATGAGAGTTTGTGTTGAGAAATCTGCTGCGATTCTAACAGGCATTGCTTTATGGGTGATTCGTTTCTTCATCCTAGCAGTTTTATTATTCCTGTGCCAAATTTCTGGAATCTTGACTATTACATACCTTCTTGTAGATTTCTTTTGGTCTTGGATAATTTGGGTTCTATATGCTTCATTTATTTGTATGTGAAATTCTTTTTCAACACTTGGAAACTTTTCTGTCATTACTTCTATGAGCAGGTTTTTTTTTTTTTTTTTCTCATGTTGCTTGTACTGTCTCTCACTTTTTGGGTGGGCTCTGAGTAATCTTATGTTGTTTATCTTTGTTTCATCTTACAGCTGTCGGACTGATTTTTTCATGGTACCTTTTTTTTATGATTTCTAACTGCAATTCCAACTTCAAAGTCTGATATTCTCTCCTCGCATTGGTTTATTTCAGTGCATATGCTGTCAATAACGTCTTGAACCTACCAGATATGTATCTGAACTTGTTTCACGGATTCAGTTTCTTTCCTGTGTTGACGCTTTATAGTTTCCATCATTTTCCTAAACTCCTCTATTTTCCATCTGTGTCTATTCTAAATTGACTCAACAAGACCTTAATTATGTTCATCATATTCTCTTTTATTTGAGAGATTATTTCTGATGCATTTTTCTTTATGGTGTCATTTATCTGTCTTGTTACTTCAGCTGCTACCATCTCAGAAAATTCAAGTAGGTGGTTTCTGATCTCCTCTACCTTATTATACCTTGGGCTTTCCCTGGGTCTGCTGGATGTCTGGGGTTGCATTGTGCTTCTGTGTCTTATAATTTTGTATTAAAAAAAATTGTTTTCAGGGGCCCAGCAGGATGGCTCAGTGGTCTAAAACACCTGCTTAGGGGCCCGGCTGGATGGCTTAGTGGTCTAAAGCCCTGCTTGGGAAACTTTGGGTGACTTCAGGGACCGCAGTTCGATCCCAGGCTCCACATGCTGTGCCAGCCCTGCCTGCCCTCTGGGCAGGCTGAGCCAGCCATAAAAATGAGTGAATAAACAAACAAAGGTTGTGAAACAAGAAACAAATAAATAAATTTTAAAAAATTAAAGAAAAAAAAAAAACCAAAAAACATCTGCTTAGGAAAGCTTAAGGGGCTGCAGGGACCACGGTTTGATCCCTGGCCCCACATGCTGTGCCAGCCCTGCCCTCAGGGCAGGCTGAGCCGGCCATAAAAATAAATAAACAAACAAACAAAAGTTCTGAAACAAAAATAAAATAAATAAAAAATTTTTAAAAATTAGAAATTAAAAAAAAATAAAAAAATTGTTTTCCATGTTGATGCTTGCAAATTGCTTATGGTAGGTAACTTTATCACTAGTTGAGGTCTGCCTAGGAAGTGATTATTCTTCAGCTATGCCTTATAGATGTAGCTAGCTCTTTTTTGCTTTCTTTTTAATTTCATGTATTTCCTAAGGGTCTTGCTACATAACTCAGACTCGTAGTGATCTTCCTGCTTTCAGTCTCCCCAGTTCTGGGATTATAGGCATGTGCCACCATGCCCGGACTCAGACACTGGCTCAGCATGCCCTGGGAGTAGGGCAAGCACAGCATGTGGAACCAGGGATCAAACCTTCGTCTCTGAACTTGCCAAATCAGGTGCTTAGTCCACTGAGATATCTTACTGGCCCATAGCTAGTTCTTGGCCTTTGAGTTCGTCCCTATCTTCCCAATTTATTAGGGATGAGCAGTTGCTATCTATTTGGCCTACCACTTAGTCCTTTGGTACTAAACTATGGTAATGATTATGACCTCAGACAATCACAGTGCTGTTTTACCAGAGAGAACAACTGATTACAAGTATTGCACCTTGGACAAATTAGTACAATTAGCAATCACAGTGCAAACATTGTATTGTCTTACTAGTGTAAGAACCTGAAAGAGTAAACAAAATTGAAAGGTACAACTGATACTGCAAAAGAGAAAGAATTAGTTTAATGGGGAAAAAAAAAAAAAAAACTAGGATGAGGAAAAGGACAAAAGGAAAGGGAAAATATATATTTATGTATACATGCAGGATAATTTGAATACTTACATTGCTGATTTCTGCTGGTCTTTTGAAAGGAGCTATTGATGCTTACATTTTTTCTTTTTAATATTGTATATATATATATATATATATATATATTTTTTTTTTTTTTGAGACAGGGTCTCGCTATGCAGTTTAGGCTGGGCTTTAACTCAATTTTGTAGCCCAGGCTGGTCTCAAACTTGCACTTAATCTTCCTGCCTCAGCCTCCTGAGTGCTGGGATTACAGGTGTGCGCCACCACGCCTGGCTCTTTTTTTTCTTTTTTAGTTTTGTATAATTTTTTGATGTTTCATTTTGTTCTGTTTTTAAAAACCAATTTTGCATGTGCATATCTGGAAACCTAAAAACAAATTTGAAGATCACATCATGCAATACAACACCCGTTGTTGAGTTCCTATTACTTTCTTTAGCGAAATTTTGTATCATTTCTAATGCTGTTTCTTTTAACTACTATTTTGTGTTCTTTAATCAACAGCTATCAATAACAGCAGCATTAAGCAGAGTCTAGAAACTAACAAACTTGGCCAGGGAGATAGCTCAGTGGAATAAGTGCTTGCTCGACAAGAGCAAGGTTCCAAGTTTGATTCCTACTACCCCCCCAAAAAAGGATAGAAACTGACAAACTGGTAATTATTAGTTTTGTACCTTTAACTATAGGACTGAGATCTACAGTTAAATAACAAAATTCATCATTAACCAGGAAATTTTATTCAGTAAGTTTCCCCTTACAGAGTGAGTTTTACCCTGTGTGAAGGAAATATAAAGGAATACGGGAAAAAACAGAAACACATGTAGAGAAATATAGTAGAAACAAGGCCGAAGCACAAAGGAAGATCACCCTAGCTTTGGGATACTGGAGAAGACAGAAGAGAATGACAAGGGAATAAGTCAAAGACTATGAAAGTGAGCCCCCCCCCCAAACTAGACACAATTTTCACTCATAAGAAAAAATTTAAATATCAATTTTCAATAATCATTTGATGAGTTCCAATTTGTGATAAAATTACAAGCAAATCTGGGCCGGGCAGGATGGCTCAGTGGTTTAAAGTGCCTGCTTAGGAAAGCTTGGGCGGCTGCAGGGACTGCAGTTCGATCCCTGGCACCACATACTGCACCAGCCCTGCCCTCAGGGCAGGCTGAGCCGGCCATAAAAATAAATAAACAAACAGAAGTTCTGAAACAAGAATAAAATAAAATAAAATAAAATAAAATAATTCTAAAACAACAACAACAAAAACAAGCAAATCAGAATCTATGCCTACAGAGTTTTTGATGTGGGTGATGGGAAGGGTGGAAGACAGATAAATATATATATACAAAATGTTCCTACTTTATAGAGAAGTGCAGTGGCTATGGAGATACAGAAGGTTGTAATATTAGTTATAAATTGCTGGTAACAAATTATTTCAAGGTGCAGAGGCTTAAAACGACACATTATCTGACAGCTCATGTTTGCTAAGACCTTGGACATGGCTGATCTGGGTCCTCTTTCCCAGATTTTCTCATAGGCTGTAGTTCAAGTGTCTGCTGAGACTACACCTTCACTGGATGGCTTTCCTGTGAAGACTTGTTTGCAAAGTGAGACCTTGTGTCAGGTGCAGGTGGGATTTTATTTCTTGCATGTCCGTGGCTGGAGGTCTCCTCTGGCTCCTTGCCAGATATGCATCTCCATAGAGCACATCACAACATGGCCATAAGTAAGAAAGAAGGCAAGAAGAAGTGTCATCAGGAGCCTACTACCTAGATGGAAACCACAGTCTCGGACTTAACCTAGTCAAGGCAGTGGTAGTCTTTTGTATTTGTCATATTCTATTTGTTAGAAATGCATGGCAAGGTCTAGCCCACTTTGGAAGAACGTAAAGGCATAAGTCTCAGAAGATGCGGACTATTGAAATCGTTTTGGAAGTTGTTTAACTGCAGTTGTCCTGTTATGACTGGCACCTTCTTGGAAGAACAGAGGAAGCAGAGCATTGTAGTAATTTTAGAATCATTCTTCCTGTATTCAAACCCTAAGTTTATCACCAACAACTTTCCTAAGTCTCCTCCCTAAAGCGAAAATTTATGCTTTCTTCAGCATGTCTATGAATCCTGTCTTTCACTTTTTACTCGTTACTGGGACAAATACCCGACACTGAGAATGAAGGAAGGAAAGGTTTATTTAGCTCACAGTTCATGGAGGTTTCAGTCCATATTCGGCTGGTCCAAGGCTGAGTGGAACAGGGCAGAGAGCATCCAGTTCATGGTAGTGGAAAGGCAACAAAATGGTGGCAGAGGTAGCCAACCAAACATGGCAGCAGAGCAACAGCAACAGCCCGAGTCTGTCTCTCTGTCTCTCTTTGTATTACATTCAGTCTCTCTGCCTTAGGATATCCACCCTAGACCACACCCATAGTCTCAGCCTTACTCAGACCGATAATCCCATCAGTACTAAAACACAGTCCCAGGGATCATGAATCAAGTCTCACTCTATAGAAGCCACGCCCCATGATTGCATGAGGCTTTGGGGGGACAACTAGACATAAACCATTACAGAGTCCTTATTATTTGCTAGACATTGGGGAAAATGCTGAGCACCCAGCACTGGACACAGTCCCCACTCTCATGGAGTTCCCAGTCTAGGGAAGAAAGAAATTAACATTATCCACAAATAAATAAATAAATAAATAAAATATATTCTGTAGCCAGTGGCAATAAGGATCACACACAAAAGTAAAACAGTAAATGCAGATGAAGAATGAAGCAGCGCGCTATTCTTATTATCTTTGTTTGCCAAATTTTACTTTCAAAAATTTCATGTAAACAGAGAAATTGTGAGAGTTCTCCTACACTTGTTACTCAGCTTAGTTTGCTCTGTCTGTGTCTAATTCTTTCCTTTACATTATTGTCTCAATCACTGAAAGTGAGTTGCTAATATGGTGTCCTTTAGCCCTGTATACTTTAATATGCATTTCCTAAGAGGAAGGTATCTTATTTACAGTGTCATGATGTAAATATAAAAAATCAGGAAATTAACACTAACACTATTAGATAATCTACATATATTATTAAAATTTTCCTGGGACAACTCTTAGACAGAAGCTTTCTTTTCCCCAATAAATATTCTGCTCTTAAAAAAATAAATGAATAATATATAAATAGGTAAAACTTAATAGCTATACCAGTAAAAACTCTTTATTCCAAAATACTAAGAGTTACTTTTTTCTCCCTAGATCAGGATCCATGCAGAACTGCACACACCATTTCGTGGTCATGTCCCTTTTAGCTCCTTAAATCTGGAATAGTTTTTGCCTTTCTTCATCTTGAAATTTATGAGAACAGGCTAGATCTTCTGTAGAGTAGACTCTCCATGTGGGCATAGCTGATGTTTGAAGCAAACCACACAAAGGATGCATCTTTCTCAGCCCATCCTATCAAGACGCTTGTGATGTAGCTTCACCCCATTATTGGTGATAGTGACTCCGTTCATTTAGCTAAGGTGGCATTTGTTAGCTTTATCCAGCACAAAGGTATGACTTTTTCATTTATAATTAATAAGAATTTGGGGGGAAAGACACTGTTAGCCTACATAATTAGCCTCTTACTCATCAATGTTTTGCATCCATTGACCATTCTTGCCTGAATCATTTACTAATACAATGGCTGCCAAATGACGATTTTCTAGTTCTATCATCATCCATTCTGTTACTTATTATCCCACTAGGAGCTATTCTTAGATAGGGTCAGATAAATTAGAGTGGTTATTAAATTGTTTTCTCTAATCTGAGATCTAAGAGGCAAGAGCTGTTGTAGTGAGTTTGAAGAATGGGAGATCCACTTGTATTAGACAGAATTCTAAAATGATTTTCAAGGACCTACACACCATACAAAGCCCTCTGTCTTGGACTCGAAGGGACCTGTAGATATGATGAGATATCTTTCCATGATTAGGTGATATATGGTATATCAGAAAACTTAATCACAGAAGCCTTTTAGAGGGACATAGCTTTTCCTAGAGAAGGAGATTCAAATTCAGAGAGATGGGCCTGGCAGGATGACTCAGTGGTCTAAAGCACCTGCTTAGGGGCCTGGCTGGATGGCTTAGTGGTCTAAAGCCCTGCTTGGGAAACCTTGGGCGACTTCAGGGACCGGAGTTCAATCCCAGGCACCACATGCTGCACCAGCCCTGCCCTCAGGGCAGGCTGAGCCAGCCATAAAAAAAAAAAAAAAAAAGTCAGAGAGATTAGAAACATTAAGAGATATGAAATATAGGAAGCTCTCTACGGCTGGCTTTGAATGTGCAGTTGTCCATGGGATGAGGACAGAAAAGGGCCTCTAGGAGCTGCTCACAGTCCCTGTGGACAACCAGCATAAATTTTTTTTTTTTTTTTGTACTTTTGGAAAGGGTCTACAGGGTGTTCAGGGTCTCACTACTAGATTGGACTCATAGTGATCTGCCTGTTTACAGCCTCCCAAGAGCTGGGATTACAGGACCGCACCACCATGTCCAGTTTCAATTGCTGTCTCATTGAGCCCTGGGAGTGGGGCTAGCTCTGTAGGCTGGGGGATTGAACCCCCAGTCCCTGTGCCTGCTTGCAGGCACTTTAATCTGCTGAGCTATTTGGCTAGCCTAAAGAACTACATTTTTCCAACAGCTTAAATGAGTTTGGGAAAGGATCCTGAGCTCTGTTTGAAAACATAGTCAGCCGATACATTGGTTTTAGACTTGGGAGATGCTGGACAGAAACAACCGCAAGGCTCTTGGACTCAGGACCAGTGGGACTTTTTTTTTTTTTTTTTTGTCTTTTTGAGACAGGATCTCGCTATGCAGTTCAGGCTGGCCTTGAGCTCACTTTTGTAGCCCAGGCTGGTCTCGAACTCACACTGATCCTCCTGCCTCAGCCTCCCGAGTGCTGGGATTACAGGTGTGCGCCACCACACCCAGTCCAATGGGACTTTTTAGACCATAAACAGGTGCTGGGTTTGCAGCATGTTGCTGGGCATCAGTAGAAAACGAAAATACTCAGGGAATATCGTAGTTACTGTTCTCAAGTCACTGAAACAAAGTACCCAGCACCCAAAGTAAAAGGGGAAAGGTTTACTTAGCTCATAGTTTATTTTTTAAAGTATTTTAAAAATCTTTTGTTTATTTGGTACAGGGTTTCACTATGTAGCTTGGACTCCCAGTGATCCTCCTTTCTCAGCCTCCTCAGTGCTGGGATTACAGGTGTGCATCACCAAGCCCAGTTTTGGTGGCTGGCACATAGCACCTTGGATTCTGGGGACAGCACAGTATACAGTACTAGGGATTAAACCCAAATTCTTGCGCTTGCCAGGCAGGTGCTTAGACCACTGAGCTATCTCCAAGCCCCAACCGTGTGATTTATAAAGAGTTCGGTCTCTAGTCAGCTTGTTCCAAGGCAGGGTGGCATAGGGCAGAGGGACAACATTTCATGGCAGCCAATGACAGCAATGGTAACACGAGGGAGTGAGAGAAGTCTCTTTCTGTCTCGTATATTGAATCCAGTCTACTGGGATTAGGGCAGTGCCAATCCAGTCAGTGGAATAATCCAGCAATCATCTACCCTTAATCTCAGCACCTTTAATCCCAGTATAGCACTCTGAATCAATCACACACTCTAGATTCAGCAACCTCCCAAAACAAAACAAAACAAACACCCCTTATGACCTCATGAGGCTTGGGGAGGGGCATTTAGCAACAAGCCATATTTGGCTTAAGAAAGATATCAAAGGGCGAGAGGGCAGGAGAACTTTCAGCAGGACTGAAGGACCGTGTGTCCAGGAACACGGAACATGGGAAAGGTGGCTATGAAGCTAACGCCGGTTGTCAGTTTGATGGTGCTATGGTTTGAGTCTAGTTGGCCTGGCAAAACCTCACGTAGGTTATAGCACAGATGTGGCTGGAGGAGCTGCCAGTGGCTTGAGGGATGGGGCCAGAGGACCAGGGCGGCGCTCAAGGGGCGGGGCCAGAGAGTCGCCAACCGTTAAACTGACAGCATGCTCTTTTCCCCCACTCCCTAATCTGTGGTCTCTGGAGGTGTGGAGCAAGTCTTGTTGGACAAGGCGGCACCTCAGCCTCTCCTCCAGACCCTGTAGCGTGGGACGGAGGTATCTGTGATTGAGGCCACCTGCGATTAAGGCTCCGAGGTCTTGCTACATAACTCAGGCTGTTTTAAACTATGAAACTTACAGTAACTCTAAGCTACATAAACCTTTCCTTCCTTCATTTTGGATGTTGGGTAGTTGTCCCAGCCATGAGAGAAAAGTAACTAAGACAGATGCAATTGAGAAACACCTGGGAAAGTGGTAAAGCACATTTTAGGGGTGGGGGTGGCTGTGAGGGCATTTCCGGAGATGACTGGCATGTGTGACAGCAAGCTAATGGGGGTAAAATGAAAATCATCGATGATGTGAGTGACTGCTTTCTGATTCATATAATACATTCCAAATACTGGAAGACTATTTCCTCAATTTTTGTGTCAGTCACCAGGTGACATTTGCGGGCATGGCAAGCTTTTAAGCTTAATATACATGATTAACATTTTATCCATCGTTTTCTTAAGTATAGACAATCAATAAAAGAACCCTGCTTTGTAGCCTTTTCTGATTTCCACGGTGTAAATGGTCCCACTTTTGCCAATTTCAAGCTACCAATCTGACATCCCTGAACACGGAATGGGGGAGGGGATGAGTAGCAGCCCGCTGTGACGTAGCGTTTCCACAGCGCAGTCGTAAGAGACGTGAATAGTCTCAGGAGCATATATCATAGCAAACTATACAGTCATCAGGATGAGTTCTGAGCATTTGCTATCTTTGCTTTAAAAAAGAATTAACTGTAGGTTTAGAAAACTTAATTTTTAATAATGTCAATGCTTAATAATCAGTTTACAAAATTCTGGGAAATTTAACAGTTGACTTTAGCAAGCCAATTTAAGCTGGCTTATGTATGCTACTGACTTACCCAGTTGGAATCTTGTGCTAATGGTCGAATCTATTCTCCAGTTGGCATATGCTTAATAGAAACACTGCTTAGGAGTGATCTTTGTTGGAAGTTCTTAAGATTGTGCCCTTAATACACACATGAAAGCATCGCCTATCTCTATACCATGTCTCCAGGCTGTACTGGTCATAATATAATAGGAAAATGATCTTGATTTTTAAAATCTAGTGAATATTGACTTTTCCTTGGTTCCTCCCTGTGGGTTTCTCCATGGCGGTGAGCAGAATGAGAGGAAACATGGATTCACCAGTCTTTAGTTGATTAACACTAGCAACCAGCTACAGGCAAGAAGAGCTTGCAGTCAGGGAAATAGCTCAACAGAAGCATGCGAGCTTTCTTTAGTCATCTCTCAACGTCATCCCTAATAATCACCCCTCTTTGTACCCAATCTCTCTCTGAGTGGGAGCTGTCTCTATATTGTATGAGCTCCATTTGCAAGTGGGAGGAGCAAGACAGGCAGAGAGGCGGTCACACAGTTTAGCCTTTGAGGCACGCGCCCTCAAAGAGGTTAACATGAAGCATCTTGTTATGGTTATGTCTAGTTGTCCCCCCAAAGCCTCATGCAACCATGGGGAGTGGCTTCTATAGACTGAGACTTGATTCATGATCCCTGCGATTGTGTCTTAGTACTGATGGGATTATTGGGTTGAGGAAGGCTGAGACTATGGATGTGGTCTAGGGCAGATATCCTAAGGCAGAGAGCCTGAATGTAATATAAAGAGTTACAGAGAGACAGACTAAAGCTGGAGCTCTTGCTCTCTGCTGCCTCTGTTACCATTTTGCTGCTGTTCTGCCGCCATGAACTGGAGTCTCTCTGCCCTGTTCCACTCAGCCTTGGGCCAGCTGAATATGGACTGAAACCTCCACAAACTTTGAGCTAAATAAACCTTTCCTTCCTTCATTTTGAGTGTTGGGTATCTGTCCCAGCAACAAGTAAAAAGTAACTAAGACACATCTTGTTTTTCCATTGTCTTTTTTTTAGTACAGGATTCACAGGGTCTCACTAAAAAGATCAGACTCCTAGTGATTGGCCTGTGTCCAGACTCCCAAGAGCCTAAATTACAGGTGCACACCACCACACCCAGCCTCAATAGTAGTTTCAGTGTGCTCCAAGGGCAGGCCAGCTCAGCACTCCAGGGATCAAACCCGGCTCGAACCCGGCCCCTGTATCTGCCTAAGCAGGTGCTTTAATCTGCTGACCCATTTGGCCAGCCCTTTTCCAGTGCCTTAATTAACTCTTCACGTTTTCCCGAACAACCTACCTTAAAAGATCTTTATTTACAGCAACTCAGCATGAAACACCAATCATCCATAAACATATTTAAGCTACATAATTAAGCCTTATCTGCTAACAAACCTCTTACAAAATACACTTAATGCTTAACCTATAATTTTTCTTCTTCTATGGCAACACATTTTCTCCAAGCCAATTTAGATGTTAAGGAAATTCCTTGCTTTGTAGAAAGTATTTATTTATACTCTTGAACAAATGCGAATGGGTGCTGGTTCTAGGCTAATAACCACAGATATATCAGTGAATAGGAAAGACATTTTCCTTCCTTCCAAAGGGCTTTTTGTCTGATTGGGAAGGAGCATATTAAATAAATACATGCACAAATATATAGTTCAACATGATGACAATCATTAGAAAAGAAAAGAATAGAGATCCTACAGTGAATGGCTGTGCTTTGAATTGAGGGCCAGGGAGGGCATTACTAAAGGGCTAACTTTTGAATTGATGATGATAAAGAAAGAACCATATAAAGAGTAGGATCAGAGTGTAGGGAGAGGACACTAGGGGTAACAGAAGTCGCCCTCCAGCCCAGGGAGGGAGGAGATGGGCAGTATGTAGCTAGGTATGAGATGAAGGAAAGCCCAGGTGACACAGGTAGGTCTTACTATAGCTTTTGTTCTAACACAAGTGAAGCATAATTGAGTCTTGATGCAAAGAAATGGGGAAGAATGACCAGAGGCAGGCAGTGGAGAGGGACAGAAACAGAAAGTAAACGAAAGTGACTCAGGATGCCAAGGACCTTGTCCAGATGAGGGGATTGCATGAAAAGATAGACTCTAAGAAAGAGTTCGGGTTTCTGGTTGGGCAGAAGGCAGGGCCATTCTTTGGAAGTCTGTAGGTAACAGCGAAGAACAGTCTCTGATGCAGAGGACGACAGTTCCTTAAGAAGGCAGGAAGAAAATATTGGATGACTTCTGCTACTTCTTCTCACTTCAAGGGTGAGTTAGACATCAACTTTTGTTGATAAGGTATGTCTGGATCTCCCCCACCCCCCATTCCTTAGTCTTCTGCGTCATCAGCCAGGGATGCAACAATTTTGACCAAGAGCAAACACTCGAAGGCAACGTTCTTTACAGTTCTGAGCAGGTAGAGCCAGTGGCACACCAGATGCTTGCAAGTGGCATGGAAAACGACTTCTCAATGCCATATGGATATGGCGCCACATCACATTGAATCACATAGTGAGAAAGTAATTTCCTTTTCCATTCTTTCTCAGGTCTTCTGATTACATCAGGGAGAAAAGCTCCATTTTGTGTTAGTATGTCTTTACACCTCTCTAACACTTGGTAATCTCCCTTTTTAACAAAGAGAGAACAAGTCCACAGTATCAGGGTGTTGTTAGCAGGCCACCATCTCTGGCGTACATTTAATGACTTTTCTGCTTTTGCTGTAAAAGAGATTAAGATTGCTTCCTATTTATGGCAAGCAATATTGATTTTTCATTTATAGTTGCATTAGAAGTAGGTGTATTTAAAAATGAAGCTCTAAGCACAAAAGGGGAGCTTGAAGAATACTAATTAAATATTACTACAGTCGGCTCACGAGCATCATGAGTGTTGCGGAGAGTCACACGATCAAAGTCCAGAAAATGTAATATGACACCGAGGTCACCACTTGTCATTCCTGCATTCCTGCTCTTTTTCCTGAGGTGCTTGATGAACCATTTCTTCTGCATGCATTCCCTGAAAAAGTCCCTTTCCCGCTGGAGTCCTAGCAGGCAATGCTGGAAATGAATCATCATCTTCTATCACCACAGTTTGTGACTGACTTATGTGTATGCACCTGATCCAAATGGGTCACGTCAGGTCCAGAGCTTGGATTTGAACCCACTGGGGCATTAGAGACGAGGTGGGATGCTTCCGTGCCCTCCTACTTCCCTTACGCTATGGTTTTTCAGTTGAGATCTGAATTAAATCAGCAGCACAGAGGTGATGCGATAAATCCATAAAAATAGAGAGCAAAGCACGTAGGGCCTTCTAGACCACGGCAAGAACTCCAGCTGAAGCTCCACGCCGAGAGAACAATGGGAAATCTGAGACACTTTTTACCAGGATGTGACTATGCAAAATATATATGCATGTATTCAGTACCAGTGATCGAACTCGGGACCTTGTGGTTACCAGGAAGTCACTTATACCACTGAGCTGTATCCCCAGCTCTTATAGTACTATTTTTAAAGGTTTCAGTCATCTATGGAATACTTAGTATGGCAGAACATGTGTGTACTAAATTGGAGAATGCCAAGTATTTCGGGTACAAAGTTGGGCCTCAGTAAGTGTGAATTTCCACCCACTTCCTTTCTGCTTGTTCTAGAGGCCACACCTCTCAGCAGAAGCCTCTCAGCACCTTTATGCAAAGTGGTTTTAAGTAGGACAAAAGCTTGCCCAAGACACTGAAGTTTCAATGGTACTTGCTAGCTGGGGGCAAGACAGGAAGCAGAGGTGAGTACCCCTGCGACTTTTAAACTTTAGGATTATGGAATTAGGAAGAGAAAACAACCAGAACTCCAGAGTGAGGAGTTAATGAAGCAAATGGAAAACAAAACAAAACAAAAAAATACCAGCGGTGAGTAGTAAGGGAGAAGGGCTGGCTTACTGCGGTGCGGACTGGTGGAGTTGGAGGCAGCGTTCCTTTTCTGGGTCAAGGCCAACAGGCAGAAAGCGTGTTTAGCCTACAGGAAACAAGGCTTGTCTGCGCGCAATCCCTGTTTGCAAGTGGGAATGGATGCGCGGCTACAGGAGGAAGATGAGAGTATAATTTGAAGATAGAAGTAGTCAAAGGAATTCAACTGAGAAATAACATCCCGGCACAAACTTAAGACATAAAAATAAAATCAATTTCACAAGACCTGGAAAGCCTGACTCTTCTTGTAAAGCGCCCCAGTAGAATCCCAACAAGCTTCATGCCCTGAGTCTCCTGCCCACCGTGCCGTGGCCCAAGTCCTGATGGAATTCTGTGGTCTCTCAGCCCCTTACCTGCCTCTGCCCAGAGCAGGCACAGCCATCAATCAATCCTGCCCTGCCCTTCTCTACCTCAAAACTCATTTTCCCAGAGCCCCACACAGACCCACCTCACAGAGCTGCGGCATCTCCTTGGTGCCGCCTGTGCCCCCTGCCCTGGCCTGGACCAGCTTCACCATCTCCCTTGATCCTTGGGCTGTGGCTCAATAGGTAAGCAGCCTCTAGAGTGGGACATAGATCTGAGGTACTGATCTATTGAGAGGGGAAGCTTTGGTGGCAGGTTGCTGGGGTTTCATTCCTAGTTTCTTGGCTTACCGCATAGGTTACTTAGCCTCCATATGCCTCAGTTTTCTCATCCATAAAATGGATTGATGATGCTACCTATTTTATGGACATAGGAGGTTGATTAAGCGAATTCATGCATATTATGTCACAAGAACAACTTGTGACACCTAGTATGTGCTTCATGGATGTGCAATATTATTAGTTGAATCTTTCTCCTACCACTTACGAGTTGTAAAACGTACAAGTGACTTAATTGAACTCCCGGTTTCAAATGTATCTTCCTTGGGTCCCTGCAATAGTGCATCACCCCAGGAGCCAATGGGAGCCATTAACTGACCAACTTGTGACCCCTGGGCCCTGATGACTCGGTATGCACCTATGCAGAGCCACCTCTGTCACTTAGTCTCTCCTGGCAGAAAGGATCCGTGAATGATGACATTTTTTACTTCATTCCTTGTGCCTCCAAGGGTTCGAGGCTTCCTGGCATTTTGCTTCTCATGTAGAGATGACTTAGCGATTCTCCACTGTCCAAGCCCAGGCCTCGTCTGTCATGGCGGCAGGCACAGGGCCAGTGCGCAGAATACAGTGAGAATGAGAGGAAGGTGTACGGCTGGGCTTGCTGAGCGCCTCTGCCGCGGCCGGCGCCACAAACCCGCGTCCTCCTGGGCCGCTTGTTTCCAGTCCTCCATTCCTCACTGCGGAGTGCTGCCAAGCCTACCGCTTCGATGCTGCTAAGCGCGCCTCCCCAACCTCGTCGCTGCCTTTTAACTGCGCCCACCCTTCCTCCCCTATCGCTGGCTGCCTCCTCCAGGCTGGTGACTTTCTCCAGAGACATGTCCCTTTTGTAATCCATCTTGTGACCGGCGTGACTTTTCCAGAACAAGAATGTGACCTACGGGCTTGGATCTGGTCTCCCTTACTTCATGCCACCCTGGCCCCACCTCTGGGTGCCCTGTGCTGGCCACCAAGTCCAGGCATGGTGGCCAATGCTTGTAATCCCAGCGCTAGGGAGGCTGAGCCAGGAGGATCACTATGAGTCCGAGCTGTGTAGCAAGACCCTGTACCAAATACATAAATAAAAACGTTTTAAAAATGTGACTCTGCTGACCCTGTTTAAAACTGTCTAATTTTCCTCATTTCCTCAGAGATTGTCCAGCTCCACTTAGGAGGGAAGGCAGCCTTCACATTTAACACGACAAATACTCTTCACAAGCCCCTTAACTGGAGCCAGCGATAGTTGTATCCCTTTAGGGATGGTTAGCTGAGAAAGCGCGCGATGCCTCAAAATACTATGACTTTTAAGTGCATTTGAATTTTAAAAATCATTGCAATATTTATTACATTTAAAAATAGCAAAATACATTTGCAATATTTATTCATTTAACAGGAAATGTTCAGTATTGGGGACTTCTTTCAGAATTGGGGACTTCTTTCAAATGGCTTCAGAGCCCTAACAAGGTTTTCAGGAACCCACAGGGGTAAGAAAAAGTGGCCTGCAATTTTAACTCTTTTAACTTCCTGTGGTACCTGTGCTCCTAAAGCGTTTTCTAAATACCACCTTCCCCTATAGATCAAATCTGCAGCTGTGAAGAGATTGTTTTCTTTCACTAGAGAACACTACCACCTTGCACTTGTTTCAGAAGCATCTATCTCTGCCCTTTGCCAGTTCCGTTTCAGATGTCGCCTCCCCTGAGGAGCTCAGCAGCTTGCTGTTTTGTTCTTTGTACAAAGCTCAAAAAAAAAAACAAAAACAAACAAACAAAAAACCCTCAATCAGTACCAAAATTAATGTGGTATAATTATGTATCAATACATTTATTCTCCCTTTAAAAGCTTATGTAAAAATACCTTAGCTGCTTTATCAACGTTATGCCCCATCCACTATGACAGTGCCTGAAATACATAGGTACTGAATAAATAAATATTGGATCGAATTAATAGATACAGGAATTATCTCTAAAGATATTTGGCCTTCTGAGTGGAGATGCACTAACAGTAGAGGACCTATAGGTTGTTCAAGGTAAAAACAAAAACAAAAACAAAAACAAAAAACAAAAATGCATTCTGATACAATGCAGGGAGATAAACAAATGCCAGATCCACGGGCATTTCAACCAGGAGGGTGGTGGCATGGGTGCGACCCATTCCAGGGAACCTTGTGAAATCTCCCTTTCTACTCTGCTTGCAGTTAGGGAGGGGAATCACCCCCTATGTCCATGGGTGACAGAGACAGCAAGATGAAGGCTGGCCCCCAGACACCTGTCACCCCACCTGTGTCCCCAGATATTCCACTTCAGTCTTCAAGCAAGGTGCTTAGTCTGTCACCCTCTTCTGTGTACAGTGCTCCTAGCTTCTGGGAATTCTGGGTTCCACAGGATTGGCTTCAAGATCCAGTTTCAATATTGAAATGCTCCCCAGCAGGATGGCTCAGTGGTCTAAAGCGCCTGCTTAGGAGAGCTTAGGCGGCTTCAGGGACCACGGTTCGATCCCTGGCACCACGTGCTGCACCAGCTCTGCCCTCAGGGCAGGCTGAGCTGGTCATAAAAATAAATAAACAAGCAAACAAAAGTTCTGAAACAAAAAAATAAAAATAAATTTAAAAAAAGTTCTGAAACAAGAAAAAAATAAAATAAAAAGAAAAAAATATTGAAATGCTGTGTGATTTAAAATGTTTGCTTTCACCTAACAGGTTGTGTCCATATAGAAAACAATTAGAAAGTATATGTATAAATAAGAATAAAAAAGTTTTGAGGCCGTGACTCAGTGTGAGAGATAATATTACCAACACCATTGCTTCTTCCTTTGTGACCCCCATAAGCCCATATGTCCTCCTAACTAACCCACAGTCACCACTATATGACATGTTGTTTGTCATTCTTTTTTAATTGTCTTCCACATATATAAAACCTAAGTGATCTTTGTTTATAAAATCTATATATATGCACCCCAGTCTGTGTCTATTTTTCTTTTTTAGTGTGTCTATTTTTCTGTGATTTGTTTTTAATAATAAATACTGAGGGGGCCCGGCGGGATGGCCCAGTGGTCTAAAGCGCCTGCTTGGTAAAGCTTGGGCGGCTTCAGGGACTGCGGTTCGATCCCCAGTACCACATGCTGTGCCAGCCCTGCCCTCGGGGTGGGCTGAGTCAGCCATAAAAATGAGTGAATAAACAGACAAAGGTTCTGAAACAAGAAAAAATAAAATAAAATAAAATAAAAAATTAAAAAAAATAAATACTGAGATTTACTCATGACAAAGTGCTTAATAGTCATTTATTTCAGTATAATATAATATTGCCTTCAATAAA
This sequence comes from Myocastor coypus, assembly GCA_004027025.1. NCBI lineage: Eukaryota > Metazoa > Chordata > Mammalia > Rodentia > Myocastoridae > Myocastor > Myocastor coypus. Next base: position 21,852 of record PVJA010000972.1, read on the forward strand.
TATACCAAAATTTCCCTCAAGTTAGACACAGAAGTTGTTTCTCATTAATGGCTACTACAGGTAAATCTTTGTTTTTGTTTTGTTTTGTTTTTTAAGCTTTTTTTATTTTATTTTATTTTTTTTCTTGTTTCAGAATTTGTGCTTGTTTATTTATTTTTATGGCCGGCTCAGCCTGCTCTGAGGGCAGGGCTGGCGCAGCATGTGGTGCCGGGGATTGAACCGCGGTCCCTGCAGCCGCCTAAGCTTTCCTAAGCAGGCTCTTTAGACCACTGAGCCATCCTGCCGGGCCCCTACAGGTGAATCTTTGTATGGAGGCTACTATTAGCCTTTGTATGGAAAAATGTATTCATATCTCTTGGGTAAACACTTGGGAATGGAATCAGTGTACTGTGAGGTAGGTGAGATTTACCATTATAAGAACCCATCAGACTGTTTTCCAAGGCAGCTGTATCATTTTACATTCTCACCAAGAATAAATGAGAGTTTCAGTTGTTCCATATCTCTGTCAGCATTTGATATTTCAGTCTTGTTAATTTTAGCTATGCTACTGAGTGCCCAGAGGTGTCTCCCTGTGATTTCCATCTTTCCGAAGACTAATGATGCTAAGTATCCTTTCCTATATTTATTTTCCATTCACATGATCTTTGAAGGGGTGACCATTGAACTTTTTGCCTTTTTAAAACTTACTATTTTGTCTCCTGTCATCGAATTATAAGAATTATCGATATATCTTAGCTATAAATCCTTTATTAAATATATACATGTGAATGTTTTTTTCCAAATCTGAGGCTTATTTTTTCATTTAAAAAAATACTATCAAAGATTTTAATGTTGATAAAGATCAATCTATAATTTCTTTCTTTTATAGCTTTTGTCTTTGGGTCCCAAGACATCTTTGTCTATTTAAGTCATAAAAGTGTTCTAGTTTATTGTTTGGTTTTTAATGTTTAGATATATGATCCTCTTCAAGATCGTTTTGCACGTGGGCTAACTGTTGAGGTTAGTTTTTCCAGGTGGACATCTGGTTGTGCCAGCGTTATTTGATGAAATGGCAGCCATTTCCTCATGGAGTTGCCTTGGCATCTGTGGTAAACAGTGTACTCCTCATACCCCACAAAAACATTATTGTGGCTTATATGTAGATATCCCCTCAAAGCATCTTGTGTGCAGAGGTTGGGAGGCAGCTGGGTCATGGATGTGTGATACTGGGATTAACATGGCTCATTGACCTGCTCAGCATAGTTTTAATCATGGATGAGGAGAAGGTCCAGCTGGATATGACTGGCACCAAATAGCAGGCTTGTCGCTTAGAGGGAATAAAAGGAAAGGGAGACTCTATGCTGCTGCTTCACAGCCTCCTGCCAGCTCTGCCATGAAGTGTTTCTCCTCTGTCATGCCATCTTGCCTTTGAGCCAGCTGGCCACAGACTGAAACCTCTATCAGCTGTCAGCCAAAGTAAATCTCTCCCTCTTATCTTAGCGTATTGGGTATTTTGTCCCAACAATGAGAAAGTAACCAAGACACATATCTCTGTCAAAGCCTAACATGGGAATATGTTAGGTAACATAGCAGAGGGGAATTGATGCTGTGAATGAAATTTTTGGGTCTAACATCCTGACCTTAAAATGAGATTTCTTTGGATTGTCTAGGCTGTAGACAGTTACCAATGTAACTGGGAATGTCCTTAAAAAATGAAAGGGGCAGGAAGACTAGAAGGTTCTGTAATGCAATATTAAAAAGTTTTGGCTCACTATTGCTGAATCTGTAGATGGAGGAAAGGGTCACAAGCCAAGAATTGTGGCAGAATCTAGGAGCTAGAAAAGGCAAGGAAGTACATCATCCTCTGAACCTTCTTCAAGGAACATACCTTGGCATTAGCCCAATAAGACCTGTGCTGGACTAATAACTTATAGAATTTTAAGATATGAGTGCTGTTTTAAGCTAGTGTATTGATGGAACACAATAGAATGCCGATACAGGTGTAACTTGGAAAGAGAGCAGGTTCAGTACCTGGCCAACCTGGCTACTTCAATAACACAAATGTTGACATTTGCTTGAGTGTTGATTTATCAATTTCCCAGTGCATATGAAAATTATGTTTCTGTTACACTGTAGCCTATTATGTGTGCAATAACATTCTGTCTAAAAGAATATGAATGTACCTTAATTTAAAAACTTTATTACTTAAAAAATACTACTGATCATCTGAGAATGCAGCCAGTCACAATCTTTCTTTTGATGAAGGATCTCATCTCCACATGGATGGTCCCTGACAGTCACAGTCATGGCCACAGCATTATGGGGTGACTATGGCAACTTCTTCAAGTAAATCATTTGAGGTTTTCCACAGAAATTGATGCATTCTCTCAGAAAAGATTTTTCAGCAGCATATGACACACTTTGGCAGCATTTTACCCACAGAAGAACTTTCAGAATTGGAGTCCTTCTTCCCAAGCTCTACCGTTTCTTTAGCAATCACATGTATGCGCTATTCTAAACTCTTTATTGTTATCATTTTGACAATGTTCATAGCACCTTTACCTTGAAGAGACTTCACTTCCAGAGACCACTCTCTTTGCTTGTCCTTTAGCCCCAATTTCTCTTGTGTTAGTCTTACCACAAGACTGCAGATATTCAATCAACTTTGCAGGTTTCATGTCTATTTCTTTGCTATTTCTACCATATTTTCAGTTACTTCTTACACTGAAATCTTTGACTCCAGGAAATCATCTGTGAGGGTAGAATCGGGTTTTCCCAAACTCCTGTTAATGTTGATATGATGACTTCCATACATGAGGGCTTGTTGACAATGGCATCTAGAATAGAGAATCCTTTCTAGAAGGTTTTCAATTTATGTTGCCCAGACCCATCAAATGAATCACTATCCCTCCAGCTCTGGCCTCACAAAATGTATTTGTCAAATAGTAACCCTTGAAAGTCAATATTACTCCTTGATCCAAGCAGTTCAGAATGGGCATTTTATAGGGAACCATGAAAAATGACATTAATCTCATTGTACATCTCCATCACAGTTCTTAAGTTACCAGGCACATTGTCCAGGAGTAGTAATATTTTGAAAGGAATTTTTCCCCACCCTGAACAAGCAGTGCTCAACAGTGTCATTCTAGTTTGTTGTTCCATTTATATAGCAAAGGCCCAGCAGTTGTGATGCAATTTCATAGGGTCCTGGGATTTTCAGAATGGTAAAGCCCTCTAGCTTCAAGTTAATGTCACCTGCTACATTATTCTCTGACAACAGGGTCAGCTTGTCTCCAGACCCTTGAAGCCAGGCAGTGACTTCTTACCTTGAACAATGAGAGCCCTTTATGGCATCTTCTTACAGTATAAAGCTGTTGCGTCTACAATGAGAAGCCGTCTCTGTGTGTAACAACTTCCATCAACAACCTTAGCTAGATCTTCCATACATTTTGCTGAGACTTTTCCATCATTATTTCCTGTGTTGTCTTGCACTTTCATGTTACATATATCATTTATTTCCTTAAATCCCATGATCCAACCTTCTTCAGATTTCCCACCCCTCTCAGCCTTTCCATAATTAAAGAACCGGAGCCTTGCTTTGCACTACGCTTGGATTGAGGCTATGTTGTGGCTCGTTGGCTTTTCTCTCAGACCACCACCACAAGTTTCTCCATATCAGGAACAAAACTCTTAGTATTTTATTTATAGATTTATTGAAGGTCAATTTTAGTTTCCTTTAAGACTTCTCTTTGCATTCACAATGAAGCTATTTGGCACAGGAGGGCAAGCACTGGGCCTGTCTTGGCTTTTGATGTCCTTTTGACTGGGTTTAATCATCCCTAACTTTTGATTTAGAACGAAAGACATACAACTCTTCCTTTCACTCAAACACTTATAGTCATTGTAGGGTTATTCATTGGTTCAATTCCAGCACTGTGGTGTCTCAGGGAAGGAGAAGACCCAAAGACAGAAAGGGCTAAGGGACTAAGTGGTCAACAGAGCAGTCAGAGCATATGTAATATATGTTGGTTCACTTTGATGTCATAGGTGGGCAATGTGCTCAAAGCAATTATAATAGGAACATCAAAGATTATTGATTGCAGATCTCCAGAATAAAACCCTTGAAGTATTAGGAGAATTATCAAAATGTGACACCCAGAGACACGAGCACATGTCACTGGAAAAATGGTGCCTATAGATTTGCTTGTTGTAGGGTCACTGCAAGACTTCAACTTATATAAAATGCAGTATCTATGAAACACAAGAAAATAAACTGCCGTAAATGATAGAAGCCTGTACTATTGTATAGGCTTTGTAAAAAAGAAACTAGCTTATATGTATGCATCTAATCCATATTATTCCATTAATCTATATATCTGCCTCATGCCAATATTGTATTGCATTGTAACCTTTCATGTAGCTTTATGGTAAATCCTTAAATCAGATAGAGCAAATCCTCCATTTTGTTCCCCTTTTTGAAAATAGCCTTTGTTATTCTAGTTCCTTTGTACTTTCTGTAAATATTAGAATAACCTTTCCAATTTCTGTACAAAAGCTACTAGGGTTTTGGTTGGGATTGCATCGAGTCTACATATCAGTTTGAGGGAAAATGAAAAACAGCGTAACAATGTGGTATTCTGATTGATAAATATATCTCTCCATTTTTAGCGCTTTATGTTCTTTTTTATAGCTCTGCTTTGCAAGTCTGTAACATACTTAATTAAATTTATCCGTAAATATTTCATGTTTTGTGATGCTTCAGTAAATAGAAAGGTTTTCTTATTCCAATTAACTAGAGGCAGTTTGTAGAGGTGCAAGCTGTTTAGTACACTGACCTTTCTGAACTCCTTGTTAGTGCTCCTGGCTTTTTTGTACATTGCATGGGATTTTCTACCTAGATATCATGTCAACTTAGGCCTTTTATATCTTTGTCTTGTCACTTTGTACTGCCTAGGACATTGAGTACAATGTTGAATAGAAGTGTTGGGAGCAGACAGCTTTGTCTCCTCTGAATTTAGGGGCAAAGCACTTAGTCTTTCACTGCTGGTATAATGTTAGCTTTTTTTTTTGGGGGGGGAGATGTCCATTATCATGTTGAAAAAGTTCCTTTTTATTCCTAGTTGGCTGAGATTATATCATGAATAGGTCTTGAGACTTTTCAAATGCTTTTTTCTGTTTCTATTGAAGTGATCATAGACTTTCTCTTTTATTCTGTTATTATGCTGAGTTACATTGATTGATTTTTCAATGTTGAACTAATATTCCTGCCCCAATTAGTCAAGATGTATTATCTTTTTTGTATGTTGCTGAATTCAATGTGCTAACCTTTTGAGAAGGTGTTTGTGCCTATATTCACAAGAAATTGTGAGTGTATAGATTTCTGTTCTTGTAATGTCTTTATCTAGTTTTAGTATTGTAATTCTGGTCTCATGAAATGATTTGGGAAGTGTTTCTCTTATTCTATTTTCTGAGAGATTTTTGTATTGGAGTGGCTCTATTCTTTCTTTTATTTAATGTTTTAGAGAATTTATCAGCACAGCTATGTGACCAATGTTTTTTCTTTATTGGAAAGGTTTAAAATAAAGGTTAATTTCATTAATAGATATAGCACTATTTAGATCCTTTGCTTGTTTTTAAGTGAGTCAGCTTTATTTTTCATAGAATTTGTCCATTTTTCTCCAGGTATTGAATATATTACGTAAAGCTGTTCATAATATATCCTACATATGTGGTGAGGGTCCTGCTTTCTTTTTTATTATTTGTGTCTCTCTATTTCTTAACCAACTTACTCCCTAAAGGTATTTTAAGTTGTGCTTGGTATTTTCAAATGTAATATTCTGATTTTATTCATTGTCTCAATTTTTGCTCTAGTCCTATTCTATTAATTTTTATTTCTATATTTACTGTTTCTTCCCTTCTACTTATTTTGGTTTTAAGTGTATTACTTTTATATCTTTTTAAGGTGGAAGCTGACCTTAGACCTTTATTCTTTTTTAATATACGGATATAGAGCTCTACATTTTTTTTCAAAGTACTCCCTTAGTTCCATCCCACCAGTTTCAATATATCTTGTTTTGCTTTTATTTAATGCTCAGATTTCTAATTTCCCTTGTGATTTCCTGTTTGATGTGAGTCAAAAATATTTCACTCAGTTTTCAAATGTCTAGAGATTTTCCAGGTGTATTTTTGTTGGTAATCTCCCTGTATCCAGAAAACATGCTATGATTTTAATTCTTTTAAATTCGTGAAGATTTGTTTTATGTCCTAGAATCCAGTTTGTCTTGGTGAATGTTCCATATCTACTTGGAAAAAGAAATTGTCATCTGCTGTTATGGGAATGGTATGGGGCAAATGTCAATTACGTTCTGCTTTCAGATGTTTCAAGTATTCTGTACCTTCACTAACTTTCTGCACTAATTACAAAGAAATGTCTACAGCAATCTCCAACTCTAATGATGAATTTGTGTGCGTCTCCTCTGTTCTGTTTTGGTTGCATGCATTTTGAAATTCTGCTACTGTATGTATACACACCTAAGATTGCTTCATCTCTTTGATTAATGAAAATATTTTTCAATATGATCTCTTTGATTCCTGGTAATCCTTTTGGATCAAGGCCTAGTTTGTCTGATATCAGCATAATTTACACCCCATTTCCCATGGTCAGTTGCATATCTTTTTTTCTTATCCTTTTACTTTGACTAATCTGCATCATTATATTTAAAATGCATTTCTTATAAAATCCAGCCGGGTAATTCCATCTTTCCATTTAGACTGTTTATATAGAATGTAATATCAGTATGGTGAGGTTTGCTATTACAACCATATAACCTGTCCCCTTTCTCCTCTTTTTGCTCTTCCTCCTCTTGTTCCCCCTCTTTCTTTTTTCTTTAGCATTTTTTAATATGTATTTAAGACAGGGTCTCCAGGGTCTAGAGGACCTCACTACATAGATCGGACTTGTGGTGATCCTCCTGTTTTTAGCCTCCCAAATGCTGAGATTACAGGTGTGCACCACCACTCCCAGTCTTTTTTTTAATAAATTTTTAATTTTATTTATTTATTTTTTTCTTGTTTCAGAACCTTTGTTTATTAACTCATTTTTATGGCCGACTCAGCCCACCCCAAGGGCAGGGCTGGCGCAGCATGTGTCGCCGGGGATCGAACCGCGGTCCCTGAAGCCGCCCAAGCTTTCCTAAGCAGGCGCTTTAGACCACTGAGCCATCCCACCGAGCCAACCACTCCCAGTCTTAATCTCAGTCTCAGTGCACCCCAGGGACGGGGCTGGCGTGGTACTCTGGTAATCGAATCCTGGCTGCGGTGCTCTGCATAAGCAGACATTTTAGTTTGCTGAGCTATCTTGATGGCCTTTTTTCTTATTTTCGTTCCTTATATTTTTGTTTCATTTTATTCCCATATTGCCTTATTAAGTATCTCTTTAGTGTATGCTTCGGGACTTGCAATATTCTTTGTAACTTATTAAGACTCTATAGTGTGTGATTCCTTCAGCAGTGATGTGGATTAAATTAGAACATAGATTATCTTAGGCCTAGTAGAACAGACTGGTAGTAAAATGAAGACACTAAAGGAGATTCTAGTGAGGGTTCAGAAAGAAAATAGGAGAGCTTCTGGAAAACGTTGCTGGCTGTCTTAGAACATTGCTACAGACGTGAATGTTAAAGATTGTGAGATTTTAAAAACATAATAAAAATATGCTATTGTAAGCTGGAGGGAAATCATGGAAATTATGCTGGTTATGAACTGGCAGAGTATTTGGGTGAATTATGTTATTGTGGATGAAAATGAAACTTGTAGGCTATGAATGTGGGTAATTAACTGAGGAGATTTCTAAACGAAGGGTTGAGGTCTGGCCCAGTGGCTCTTTATTTAGAGACAACAGAAATAAATTAAAGTAGGAATTGCTAAGAAAAAAGCAAACTGCATTTGATACTCTGAAGACTCTTTGCCTACCCAGGTAATGGGCTCTGAACTCATCACATCTGCTAAAGAGATCAAGCATGCCTCTTGTGGATCTGTCTTAGTTACTTTTTACTCGTTGCTAGGACAACTAGCAACGCTCAAAATGAAGGGGCAAAGGTTTATTTAGCTCACAGTTTGTGGAAGCTTCAGTTCATCTTCAAATTCTGTGCTGGCGCAGAGCTTCTCCAAAGTGGTGTGGCTGTGAACATCAAGCTCCCGCAAAGACCAGGACTTCTCCAAGGAAGTTGGGCAGGGCTGGGCCACAGCAGGAAGCAGCCAGGGCAGGGCTGGGCCACAGCAGGAAGCAGCCAGGACAGGGCGGGGCAGGGCTGCTCTGAGCTAGGCTGGTCTCAGCTGGGCTGGCCTGGGCTGATCGGCTCAAAGTCTTCCTCAACTCTTTTTATACACTTTTTTGTGCTGAGTCACTCTGGGCTGGCCCATCTGGCCCTAGAGTGGAACCAATCACAGCCCAGGGCAGGCCCTCCGCATCCTGTAGGATGGGGACCCGGCAGCCAGGAGCCAGCTGAGCTCATCCAGCCAAGCTTCCTCAAGTTGACATAAGGTATCAACTACCACAGGATCTGATCAATGACCTCCTTAGAATCCAGGAAGGAAGTTGCAGTTATTTGAGAAGTGTACGTAGGGATCTCGCTCCTTTAATGGCACAAACCCTTGTGGACATCATATGAAAACCACAAGAGTTCTGAAAATTTTATGAGCAGAAACACTTCCAGCTTGGACTTTAAAGGGGAAAAGATAGGATTAAATGAAGGAGGAATGATATTGAAAGGAGAGCCACATTTGCAGAGACCAGTAGAGGTGTCACTGTCCCAGCCCATAGGGCACAGGTCCAAGCAGCAGAGCTACCACCCAGAACCGTGGCAACAGGCACTTTATTTCAGTGAAATCCTAGAGAGCAAAATACCAAGCTAACGACTATTCTCGGGTCATAAAATTTAACAGAATTTTCCCTACTGGTACTGGATATGCTTGGGACTTACAACTCTTCTCATCACTCTCTTTGGAATGAACTTCTAGCCTATACCTTCCCCACCATAATATTTTAGAAGTAGGTGACAGGCTCATAGATGGAGAGGGAATTTTCCCCAGGATAAGTCATGCTCCAGTCTCACCAATATCTACTTTAGGTGCTATTTTGGATTTAAGCTTGATACCATAATGGGTCGAGACTATTTTTGCCATTCTTTTCCCCTCTCTTGTTTTTCTGAGATGAACCTTGCTCTATAGTCAACCATAGCCCTGGACTACCAAGCAGTCCTCGATTCACAGTGTTGCTAGATTCAGCCTTCAGAGTGATGGAATTTTATGGATGTGTGTCACCGTGCTTGGCTTTCGTTTTGATAATTCGCTGTGCCTTTTTATTTCTATGTATCTTTAAAACTCCATGACACATTATTATTATTTTTCCATTACTCAATTATCTTTTCAATGAATTAACTTCAAATTTTGACAATCTATGGTACAAACTCACTCACTGTGCTCTTAATTAGCATGTTTTGCTGGTTCCTTTTGAAGCTGAGCATGTTTCCTCATATTGGTCATTATTATGTTCATTTCTGTTGATAACTAACTTTTCATACTTCTGGTCTGCTTTTCTACTGGATTTTTCTGTTTGCTTTTCTTTTTCTGATTATAGAAGTATTGTGTGTTTCCTAAATACTACTCCCTTGAGACTTTCCCTAGTAATGGTGGTTTCGTTTCCCCTTTCCTTATGGATTTTTGCAATAAAAAAATCTTAAGTTCAATGAAGCTGAATTCATCTATAGTTTCCTTTATCATCTACTTTTGGCGTCATGTTTAGGAAATCCACTCCTACTGTGAGTTCTTAAGGACATTTTTCTATTATTTTTCTAAATATTTTGCAGTTTGTCATTTGTTACAAGACATTTTGTGTATGTAGAAGTGATTTTTTGTGTATGATTTGTGACTAGGTTGTACTTATTATTTTTCTGTAAGATTCTAGATTCTTCAAGGAAGATTTAAGCAAAGGATAATCCTTTTCTGTATCGTCTCCAGTAATAGCTATTACCTATGAAGTTTCCAGGTATGAGTGGGTCTGGTTTACTCCACTGGACTATCCCAAATATTTGTTTCTGCAACAAAAGAACTCACTGTGTCACTATCAATTATTATAATTTGCAATATTTTAAACCTTGGTGTAGGTCTCCTACACTAGTATTCTTCTTCAGGGCTGTCATTTGCTCTTTGGTGTGATTGTACAGCCTACTCATCAAGTTTGATTTAAAAAAAAAAAAAAACCTTTCAAATTTGGTCTAGAAATTGCAAAGCACTGATATTGTTATAGTTTTAAGTCTTACTTGGGAATAAACTGTTTCCTCCATTTATTTACTTCTTTGTCAGTATCTTATTACACTGGTAAAGTTTTCTCCTATGTTTTGTATATTTTTTATTACATTTATTTTGCATTTCCCTTACATTTAGTTCTGAGGTATTGCCGTGAAATTGCCAGCATACATATTGACTTTTGTATAAAGAAATTCTATTAAGTTACCCTAATTTGAATAATCTGTAGGTCCCTTTGAATACTCTTCAAAGACAATCATAACTCTCACTAATAATAATTTCATCTACTCCTCTGTGATTGTTATACTTCTATTTTTTTCTCCTATAACTCATCTGGTTAGGATTGGAGTATAATGTTAAATACAAATAGAAAAAGCAAATATCCTTAACTTATTTCTAATTTAAAATAAGAGGCCAACCATCTTAAACTGTTCAGTATGTTGTTAGATACGAGGTAGTTTTAGGTACTCCATCAGTTTGTAGAAGTGTCCAGCCTAGCTTATAATAAAATACTTTAAGTAAAATAATCAATGGATGTTAAATTTTGCTGAATATATTTTTATAAGTCCCGAGTTAATCCTGTACTCCTTGTCTTTTAATTTTCATATGAATTAAGTTATGTGTATTGATATATTCATTTATTTCATCACTCATTTGATAGTATTTTTAAAATTTTTTATCAATGTTTATGAATGAGACTGGATAAGATTTTCTTTTATTTGTTGATCTTTTTAGGCTTAGATGTAAAATTGTACTGGCCTCATAAAGTGCGTTGGGGTTTTACCTCTTTTTATAATATCTGAAACAACTTATACAATCCTGGAATGGCCTGCTTAATAAGTACTTGTTATAATTCATGGGTATAATCTTCAGGACCCTATATTTTCTGTATGGGAGAATTTAAAATTATTCACTCAGTTTTTAAAATTGTTATAGAATTTAAATTGTTATAAAATTCCTATTTTTTATTTTGCTTGTGGTATTTTTTAGAGGAATTTCTTCATTTTATATGTCCCCAAGTTGATTCCAACTTTCTTGATAAAAATTTCTTATATTTTTATCTGTGTTATATTTGTATGGCGTCCCATTTTGCGTGTTTAATGTTTTGGAATTCTTCTGCATGTCTCATCAACTATTTGGCTGTTATTGTTGGTCTTTATGAAATATTTACTCATGATTTTTCTGATTTTCTTTATGGTACATGTTTCTAATTTTCTTAACTTCACTCTTATTCTTATTTTCTTCCTTTTACTGTCACTGGTTCATTCCTTTTTCTGCTGTTTCTAAAGTGGACTAAGTTTAGTTTTGTCTTTGTAATCTTATTCAGTACAAGCACTGCAGCCAATAAATTTCTCTGTAGCATTTTAGCTGCATCCTATAATCTTGACATATAGTATTTTCAGCATTATTTAATTTTAAACATCTAACCTTGATTACAGTCTCCTTTATGACATATGAGCTATTTAGAAGTCTGATTTATTCTCAGTATTTGTGTGTGTGTGTGTGTGTGTGTGTGTGTGTGTGTGTGTCTGCCTGTCTGTGTTTATGTGTGTCTGTGTCTGTGTTACTGGGGACTGAACCCAGGCACTCATAGACACTGGGTATGTACTCTCCCGCTAAAGTATATGCTGCCCAGGCTCAGCTCACACCTACTACCCTCCTGCCTCAGCCTCTGGGGCAGCAAAGATTCATCGCCTGTACGGTCACACTTGGTTTTCTTTCTAGCTAGTCATTTGTTATTGTTATCTAACCAAATTGCAGGATGATCATTAGCCACAGTCTGTGTAATGCAGATTATTTGAAAATTGTTTAGGCTTTGTTTAATGTTCCTTCTTAATGCAAGAAAAATGTTATTCCCCAGTTGTTGCTCCAGGGTTCAATTAAATCTAGCTTTTACACTATGTATTGAATGTGAGAAGTCCTGGAGTCTATTGCTAGCACTGCAGAAAGGAAAACAAAAGTGCATTCGTAACTTCTATATTCCTACTGACGTTTTTGCTTAATGTATCTATTACTGCACTGTGAGAATGTTTTAAAACCTCCCATAGTGAAGTCAGACTAATTTTTCCTGTGGTTGTACTTTTGTTTTATTTATTTTAAGGCAATGTAATTAGACACATGCAAGTTCAGAGCTGTTTTATTTTTCTAGTGAGTGAACTTTTGCAATATGTAATGACTCTTTTTATTTCTGGTAATGCTCTATGCTTTTAAGTCCATTTAATCAGATGACCCTAACAGAAATTCATCAGCCCTCTTCGTTTTAGGATCCAGCAGAAAGATCTTTTCTCACCTTCATGTTTTAATCTTTCTATTTGCTTCTGCTTATCTTCCATGTTATACATCAAGGCATTTTATCCTGGCAACTTTTTTCTTTAACTAGAGAATTTATTCACTTTATATTTGTTGTGATCTCTGGTAGAGTTGGACCTTATTCTACCATTTTATTTTGTACTTTCTATAGGTTACCTTTGCCCTTATTTTTTTCACCCTCTTCTACTTATTTGCGTTTTTTGGATTCATTCATTTTCACCTGTAAGTTATTTATTACCCTTCAGATACAGCAGAGTTTATCCATCGTATTTCTACTATTTTAGTAGATATACATTTATTATATATGTAATAAACATTTATAACATATGTAATAAATGTATATTTATTATACTTGTGTAGCATCACAACCCTATTAAATTAATATACTCATTTCATAATGTAGGTATTCTACCCAGCATTCTAGGAACTTAGTACTCTAACTATAATTATCTTTTCCCTAACTTAAAGGCTGTTCCTGTTTAGCGAGAAGTGATAAGAGAGATTGGGAGCTGCTGCAAGAAGAAGCATCCTGAGCTTTGAGCTCTCCAGGTGTCGTCCCATTGGGACTCAGGAATCTGTAACTGCTCAAGCAGAGTTAGCTTTGTGCAGGTGGGCATGGCTTTCAAGCAAGAGTGCTAAAACCAGAGTCTTGCTTTCCTTGTTAATGAGACAGGACATCCGACTAAGAAAGTCATCAAGTTCCATTGGCAAACAACAAAACTGTCAACAAACAAGAAACAAGAGAGCATCTTCCTAGCCCCCAGTGCCACTAGCCTTCCCAAAGGAAGCTGCATTGCAGGACACGTTTATGGGCAATAGTGCGTCTCTTGCCTACAGCACACGGGACTTGGGTCTTTGTTCTCCAATATCCCGTTGAGAGACTACTAACTTCTTTTAGTTATATGTTAGCTATCTCATGCTGTATAAATTATTGCTGTGTTGAAATTTCCTATTTTGTGAAGTTGTACGTGGCTGAATTTTTTTTAAATTTTATTTAGGGCCTAGAAGGGTCTATAGGGTGTCACTACGTAGATTGAACTCGGAGTGATTCTCCTATCTTCAGCCTCTCAAGTGCTGGGTTTACAGGTGTGTGCCACCATGCCCAGTCTCTGTCGCCATTGCAGTGTGCCCCGTGGGCAGGACTGGCATGGCATGCCAGGGATCGAACGCCAGCCACTGCACTCTACCTAAGCAGGCCCTTTAGTCTGCTGAGCTATGAGGCTAGCCCTTGCATTTTTTAAAAGACAGCTGACATTTATAGTATATTTTACAATATGTAGTCTCCTTTTTACATACTTGAACTCATTTATTATATTTACATACCAACACAACCCTATTAAATTAATACGCTCGTTTTACAAAGGAGAAGACTGAGGTCTGGAGAACTGATGACTTGGAAGTGGACTTGGAGTCCAAATCAGTTTGATTGAAAACTCACATTCTTTCCATCTTATCATCATTCTAAATGTGGAAAGTGATCTAATACAGGCATATGTTTGGGGACTGCTCCAGAGGTGGGTGGTGCCAGGGGCCTACATAAGACCTCTCATTGGGCCTTAGGAGTATCACTTATCCTGGCTCCAAAGCCATAGGTAGGAAGTGTGGGAAGAAAGGTGACATCTACCACACTGTTCTCAGGGAAAGCCACTGAATAAAGAGATTAGGTAGCTCCTAAAATGCAGTAGCCCTTAATATATAGGGAGTCAAAAACTATAAGAACCCACTAAGGCCAGGTGGTACCACAAATGATGGAACAGGCTAGATGTGGGTGTACATTCAGACACCGGGGTCCATCTATAGACTAACGATCATGACTTGTTTATCAGGTAGAGACATCACTTTCTTTCATCATGCTCAGCTCTGACCGCTGCTACCATGTGGGGAAGGCCCAGCCTTGCTTTAGCTTCCATGTTTTAAGCTCCAGAAATCTAGATTTTTTTGAGCAACTCCTCCTCCAGTTTTTTTTTTTTCCCCCCCATGTTGCATGTTTGCAGATTGGCATCTGTCCCACTCCTGGGAAGCTCTTGAGGAATGAAAATGCTCCCCAGATGCCATAGGGGTCATGGACAGACAAAGCATGGAAACAGGAGAGGAATCTAGGCCTACATCTCCTAGAAGATGTAAAATCTCTCAATGGTTCTGCAGTTACGATTTTGGCTTGAGGTGACAGCCCAGTAGGGCTCTTTTTTACATTGTGTGATATTTTGCGGCTCACAAATCCAGATTTAGGGAAAAGAGTGAGTCTGCGCTTTACATATTCTTAGGATTACATCCATAAGCACTATATTTTGAGGGCGTGGTTCCCAGAGGAGGAAGAGTTTTTTTTTTTTTTAATGTATTTGGTGCAGGATCTACAGTGTGATCAGGGTCTCACTGCTTAGATTGAACTCATAGTGACCCTCCTGTTTTCAGCCTCCCAAACGCTGGGATTATAGGCACGCACAACCAAGCCCAGTCTCAATCTCAGCATGTCCCAGAGACAGGGCTAGCACTGCATGCTGGGGATCAAGCCCCAGCTATTGCGCTCTGAGGAGAAGGAAAATGTATGCTGACCTGAAACGACAGGACTGCTAAACTGCACAAACTCAGTTATAGAAGCCACAAAACTTACATTTCATGCTGTAATGCACAGACTACAAGCATTTCATCAAGAAGGAAAAGAAACCCAGCTCTTTTTAGGAGGGTAACCCTATGTTCTTTACCCTCCGCCTCCCTTTCCACATCTAGGTCCTTCTCTGTTGTCTTCCCAGAGTAGAAAAGAAAAAGCTTCTGCACTGGAAGACCGGGGCAGAGCAAAGAGGAGCAACTCTGGAGCCACCCAGGCCCGCTGTGGCAGGCTGTTCTGTGCTCCTCTTTCCTGAGCAAGAGCTGTGCTGTCCCACCCCTCTGGCTCTGGACTTCGCCATGTCACTTGCTTTGGCCCCTGGAAGGCAAGTAGATGCACGCAGTGTCTGAGTAAAAGCTTCACGTGTATGATCTGTGTCCCTCTGTGGCTCTTCCCTTCATCTCTGAGAATGGACAACTCCACTGGAATCTGAGAATGAGAAGTTCCGTGGCATCCAGAGATTCCGTAGTCACAAATTAAAGGTTCATTGCTATCAGCCCAGAGTCTAGGGAGTCATCGGCTGGACCTCAAAGCTGACTCATATACTTACCTTTGCTACCTCTGGTTGAATGAAAGCTGCATCACTGATTCAAACCCAACATTTACGAATGCTTTCTATGAGACAGATCCTGTCTAGAAATTGGTGGCCACAGAGGAATAAGGTCCAGCCACAAGAAGTCATTAAGTGCAGTGGGGAAAATAATGATTTTAGAGCCATGTTAATGGCCAGAGCAAAGATCAAAGACCCCGGGCTCCATCAGTTCAGGGAAATATCCCTGATAAATTTTCTTAAATTTTTCTTAAGACAGGACTTGCTGTGTAGCTCAGGCTGGCCTTGAACTTCTGACAATCCTACTCTCAGTCTCCCCAGTGCTAGGATTGCAGTTATAAGCCACCACATGTAGCTCTTTGATCAATCTTGAAGGATCAATAAGCCAAAACTTGGGGGTAGGGGATTGTTTTTCTTTCAGAAGAAATATCTCGGATGACATTTAAACTGAGGGCCACTAAAGCGAAGCTGACACAGGAGGGCCCCCGAGATATTACTCCTTTCTTCCCCAGTCCCCATCCATCCATTTCCATCCCAAAGCACTGAACCTCCCTGAGAAAGCTTGGATCCACAAGCAGCCAGTAGAAACCACTCTGGGTGGGCATGGAGCAATTTCCAGGCACTACTTTGTTTTGGGTGCCGACCTAGCAGGAAGTTGGCAGCTCTCAGCACTGACCCAGTCAGACCAGCCCTGCTCCCTTCAGTCCTAGGCACCAGGGCCAGGAAGAGAAAGGGCTCAAACCTGCAACCCAAGCTGCTGCATCCTCACCACAGTCTGCAAAAGATGGCTGCTTCCAAGTAGGCCATTTACTTGTGTGTCCACACCCATCAGGCCAAATGAACAGTTCCTTCATCTGAGCAGAATGGATTGCCCAAGTCACTCCCAGAGTCTGCTGGGGTTAAGTGAAGCATAGAAGAAAAGTAATATGTAATGCTTGTTGCTGGGAAATCTATCTAGTCTAAACATGAAAAAGATGAGAAAAGGGTGAAATAACAGCCCAGAAGAACAAGGCTTCCAGGTGCTAAATCCTGTAGTTAACTGGCAAACAGTTCCAAAATATGTCATTACTGTGCTTGCAGTGGCCGGTCACACTCTGATTTTTCTGTCTTTGTTTACTTATTTTTGGTTATAACTAAGCACAGAGACTGTCAGTGGTATTAATTCAGGCTAATTTGTTTGATTCCTCTGTCAGTCATGTTTAAGTAATAAAAAGTAGGAAACGGTAGCATTCCCTGAATGACTCACCTCAAGGCCTGAGAGCCTGCGATGGGTTGCTGTTCCAGGCCCTGGGAACAGACAGTGGTAAAGTTTTTGCTTCACGGAGCTTCCATTCTTCTACAAAGGCTTTCATGTGTCCCTGTGAGGTGGCACTGTCAGCACTCCCAACCTGAGACCCCTACCCTGCTTGAGGTTTCTGTGGCTCCTCTGCGAAATTAGCTTCACTTGTGTCCTCTCATTAGTTTGTTGATTGCATCTCAGAGAAAAGCGACCGCAGCTCAGAGTCCAGGACCCTGCCACCAAGTCTTAGGCCCCCAAGCCTCACACACCCTTACTTGTCTCCCTTCCGATCCTGGCTGGAAAGCCAAGCGAACGTATGATCTTCCGCGTAGTTCAAAAAGAATCCTTCTTCCATCTCGCTATGAGACTTACGGAGGAGCTCTGAGAACACGCTAAGTGAAATGAGCTGTCGCAGAAGGGCATATGTTGTGGGCTTCCACTTATGTGTGCACTTAACATAGCCAAACTCACGGAAGCACAAGGTAGACTGGTGGTTGCCAAGAGATAGAGGAAAGGGGCAAAGGGACCTTGCTGTTCAGAGGGCATAAAGTGGTGATTATGGAAGATAAATAAGTTGTAGAGATCTGATGCATCTCACTGTGCTCATATTTGACAATACCACGCTAAAGGATAGAGTTAAGAGAGAGATCTTGTATTATGTTATAGCAGTACTAATAG
Source organism: Myocastor coypus (assembly GCA_004027025.1). Taxonomy (NCBI): domain Eukaryota; kingdom Metazoa; phylum Chordata; class Mammalia; order Rodentia; family Myocastoridae; genus Myocastor; species Myocastor coypus. Next base: position 39,555 of record PVJA010000972.1, read on the forward strand.
TAATAGTGGTAATAATAATGATACAACAATAATATATACTACTACTAATAACTCTTTCATCTTTTTGAAGAGATGGAAATGTCACAAGTGTCCTGAGAAGGGAGAAGAAGAAAGGAAAGAAATTTTCCCCATATGTTGTAAAGAGTGGTTGTTTAGTCAATGAACAATTATTCACTGAGCATAGAGTCTGTGTCAGGTATTCTAGGAACTTGGGGAACAACAGCAGACAAAACACACAAAATTGGGGTCCTAATAGAAGTTAGATTTCTGTAGAAGACACAATAATAAACAAACATCCTCCTAAAATTATTTCAGACTAAGGCCTTCCTCTAGAGTAGCCAGGTGAGGTAGTATGCTTGTGCTTGGGACTAGCATTCAAGTCTGGTGACTTCTGGGAGATGTTTGCAGTTGAACTGAGCCCTAAGAACCAGACTAAGCCAAGCATACAGAGATCTCAGGGTAAGGAGAGTGAGGATTCCTGAGATGTAAGACTCAGAAATCTGTAATTGAGGGTGATGTTTTCATGATATAAAAAATCTGGAGGAAAAGCAGACCTGGAACCTGTGAGTAGTAGAAATCAAAGGAAGGCAATGGACGTGTAGGTGTGGACAGTTGTCTAGCTATTCCCAAAGCTCAGCAAAAAGCCTTTGACACCACCCAGTGCTGCATGTCTGGGGACGGTGACAGGTACAAAAATGGTCAGGTGTTGCATGAAACCTATTTTTCCATGAGCAAGAGAGTTTGCTTAAGTATGGGTGGAGTCAAAAAAGTAAGTTCTTGTTTTGACAGATGGTATTTTCTTGAAATAGTCACTGTCTTCCCACACCTTAGGAAGCTATGTTTCCCAGAAGGCAGAGAAATTACGAGGAAAGAAGGGCTCAGAAGCCTGGCCCTTCATCATCCCTGTGTCTTCTTGTTATCAGGCTGTCCCTGAACTCCACAAGCTGTCACACTTCTAGGACAGAGTAGGAGAAATTGACATTGGCTGGAGACTAATGCCATTGCTTCCCCAGACAATCTTTCTACTACCAGGATCCATTACTGCAGCGTAACTGGCATGTTTAGTAAGTTGCAGGTACCTTGTCCTTGAGACATATTGGGACACATCAGCATCAGACTGCACACCTGATGGCCAACTCCAAGAGCCAGCAGACCACAGGCCAAAGGTCAAATGCACCTGTCTTCTGTTTTGCTAAATTTTATGGCACAAAGCCACACCTATTCATATACACACCATTCATGACTGTTTTCAAGCCATAGCTGAAGGGTTGAGTTACCGATATAGAAATCATTTGACTCTTAGGTATGGAAGAGGTCATGTGGCCCTTAATAGAATATGATTACTAAGCTGACCAGTTAGATTTAGGAGGATGCCTGCAGAACTTTGCAGCCACTTTCTTCCTTTGTTGCTTTGGCATCCTAGATTGGCTCCCAGGCAAAAATTCTTGTCTTCTCAGTAGACCCTAAAGTAGACCCTTCTCAGTAGGTTGGAAGAATGATCCTAAAGAGAAAACCTCAAGCAAGTTATTCTGAAAGGTTCTACAGCCAGGTGACCTTGAGATTGGAAGATAGCTTGGTATCTAGAAAACTTTCCAGGCACCAACACGGCTTAATCACTGAGTCATATCACCTCTGTGCATCTACTCCCAGAAGCTAAAGAACATCCAGTACTGCAGGGATCATGCTCTTACTTCGGCTTTTCCCTCTGTGTCTTCATGCTTCCATTTCTATCTGCTGGTCAATCATTACAATACCATAATAGGGGCTTCAGTTGGCCCTGTGAGATAACACTGTCATTTGGAGCCATGCTTTCTTGCTAGACCAAGTCAGATGTGACCAGCAAGCCTGTTGTAGTTACTTTTGTCATTGCTGGAACGATATACCTGACACGCAAAGTTGAAGGAGGAAAGGTTTATTTCAGCTCAGTTTGTAGAGGTTTTGGTCTGTAGTTGGGTGGATCCATGGCAGGGCAGGTGGGCACAGGAGCAACCCAGAGGAGAAACAGTACGTGGTATGGCAGGGCAGGGCAGGCAGAAGGCAGAGAGCCCTGGCAGCAGGAGCTGCTGAAAACATGCCATTCTTTCATTTATCCCTTCACATTTCATATAGCCAGTAAACCTCTTGATGGGTGCCACCCAGGCTCAGAGTGGGGCTTCCATTACCCACCTAATGGAATTCCAGAATCACATCCTTAATCCATTTATACACCTTAATCCAGCCACCCCCCCCACCCCCCGCCAAATTCCCCACCTATAACTATAGTGAGGCTTTGGGGTGACATCTGGACAAAAGCCTATCACTTGCTCTTAGCTTATATGCTTGCTGAGATCAAAAGAGGGTGCAGAGCCAGACATGGTGGCGCACGCCTGTAATCCCAGCACTCGGAAGGCTGAGGCAGGAGGATTGGTGTGAGTTCAAGACCAGCCTGGGCTACAAAAAGTGAGCTCAAGGCCAGCCTGAACTGCATAGTGAGACCCTGTCTCAAAAAGACAAAAAAAAAAAAAAAAAAAAAAAAGAAGAGGGTGCCGCATAATCCCAGCCCAATAACTTCCATCGGAGGACTCTATGCCAATGGGGGCAGGAGGAGTGTAAGAGGCAGGATCTGCTCTGTATTTTGATAACTAAGTATTGTCTCCTGTGAGTAGGTTGAGAAAGCCCTTAGTGCTTCCCAAATACAGAGATGAGGGTCAGCTGAGCCTGGCTGGCTGGTACCTGCCCTACCAACCTTGATACCATTGGCTAAATACTCGCTCTCCAGTGACCAGGCTTCTTTCCAGGACCCACAGTAATGTCTGCTCGAGGAAATGCCTTGCATTTGGTGTTTGGGAGACTGTCTACTTTCCCCTAGGACGTTTTTTCACTAAGACATTGCTTTCCACAGCCTTTCTATCCAACAAAGCTTTCCCACAAAGTTTACAAGATCCTCGGAGAGATCTGTTCTGCCCTCTCCCCAAATTGTCAGCAGTGAGAATTTTGAACAGTTCAGTCACTTGGCTCACTTAGATTTTCCAGATGTTGGATGTTGGCCAAGAGATACGTAATGCTGATGGATGGCACTAATTTTTTTTTTTTTTTTTTTTTTTTTTACCTTCTGCCCACATGTTTCACATTGTGCAGATGCAGACATTTTGGGGAAAAAAAAAGAGATTGGTTTGTTTTATTAATGAAAGAGTCATGAAATAACGCTGGAGAAACTTGTCAAGTCCCACACGTGCCATTTCTAATTTGCCTATTTCCTTCCTGCCTTTGCTCATCTTAGACATTGTCTTAGCCCATTTCCTGTCTGCTAGAACAGAATATTGATGGCTGGATAATTTATAAAGAAAATGGGTTTATATTTCTAGAGGCTGCAAAATATAAGAGCATGCCACCACCCTCTGCTCATCCTCTGGTGATATTCTTGCACTACAACCTAATGTGGAAATGAGAAAGGGCAAGTGGCCACGTGCCAAGAGAAAACCGTGGGTGTGAGTTAGGTCTCCCACACGCTACCTCCTCCGTAGGTATCCCAATCCTACAAGAACTGTATTAGTCTCTCTGAATGACTTGAGCATCTCTCAATGGTCCCACCACCTGAGAACATTGTGACACTGGAGAATAGATTCCAGCATGAGTTTTGGAGAGGACAAGTTAGAGTCCAACAACACCAGACACATAGAAGTCTCGTGCAAACACAATGCTCCCACCTCTAGGCAAGGCGACTGCTTTCACCTACTGTTTCATCAGACATATTCTACTGCTCCTCCTGTTATCTTTGATCTTAATGATGTCCTGAGAGTCCTTTCCAATGGATATGCCATTTCTTGAGTAGCGTGATCAAGGGCATGGCCTTCAGGGGTCACTAGCTTTGTTTAACACCAGATCATTTCTTAAATGTCAGTTTCTATATCTATCAATATAATATAAGCCAATAAGGATTACTCAGAGGAAAGTGATCAGGGTTAAAAATGAGAAAATATTACATAAATGTATCACTCAGGAGAGGTTCTTATGGTAACAAACAACCCTCTAAATCTCAGTAGCTTAAGAAATAGGTTCATTTTTAAAATTTTGTTGTTGTTCTTATTATTATTATTTTATTTGTATTATTTGGTACTGAGGATCCAATTTGGAACCTTATACTTATCAGGCAGGCACTTGTGCTGCTGAGCTATGTCCCTGGCAAGAAATAGATCTATTTTTTTTTAAACAGGTCCATTTTCTCTCATGTTACATGTGCATGATGAGTTAATTAGTAGCAGGGAGGGGGTACTAGTGTAACTCTGTCCAGTGTTGTTTAGATACACAGGCTGGAAAAGCAAGTTCTGTTTATAATTTACTTGGTGGAATGACATAGTCTGTCTTATATTCCTAAAGAGCTCAGTACCATTGCACTTAGTATTCCAGAAAAGGAAAACTAGATATATTCAATAATTCTCACAAGGTAAAATTTTGGAAGAGTATATTATTATAATCATTTCCATGACATACGCAGTTGTACTTCAGCATCCATGGAGGGCTGGTTTCAAGATAACCTTCTCCAAAGAATACGAAAAATCCATGAATACTCAAGACCCTTACAGAAAATACATAACCTACACACGTTCTCCCATACAGTTTAAATTATCTCTAGATTGCTTATATTCTCTAACCAATGTGAATTCTGTGAAAATAATTCTTATACCGCATTGATAGGGAAAAATCACAAAATGTCTCTAAATGTTCAAGAGGCATGCCTTTTTTAGTATATTTGATTATATTTGAGTGAATATAATCAAGGTATTGGTGGAAAGATACAGGTAAGTTGTTAGCACAGTGTCCCAGGATACAGGAGGATACAGGAAAGGGTAAATACTACTGTGATTATTTTTGCTATCTTGTTTTCTCAGTTGTATTTGCGATTATAAAGAGTGCACTGATGAGTAACCTTGTGGAGAAATGTTTCATCTTATTATTTGTTGATGATTATTCTTTAATAACAGACTTAAATACCTAAGCTTGGGGGTCAGGGAGAGGAGGGTTTGAATTTTTTACTCATGCAATGCAACTGATGAGAAAACAAGGCCGGAAGTCATACTGGTGGTGGTAAAAACTAACTTGCATTTTTAGGTACTAACTAGTAACCAGTTTCTTGCTTCCCATGCCACACCTCTGCAGTTACAGTTTCATGTCTGCCTCTCTAGTACAGACAGGTGCTTCTTGTCTCTGAGTAGAGCTCAGTTTGGACCTTGCTAAACTCTCATCAGTTGAGTGTGCCTTAGGTCTGTCACCTGATGACGTCACAAAGGAGAAGGGAGGCAGAGCTTTAATTGCTTCTGCTGAGATGGTAACACTGCATATTTCACACAGCATGTGGTACCATGTCTTAGCCCCCAGGTCAGAACTCGGGTAGTTTTCTTCCCAGTTGTTTTCTTTCTGTATTTACCCAAGCTACTTAATAATTTCCATGCCCTCATTTATTCTTTAGTAAAACAGATGCGGTAACATCTTGGCATCTAGTGGGTGCAACTTACACATGATATTCCTTCTTTTATACAGAAGTAAAATATCTCTATGATTTTTCCAATAAGCACAGTCATATTGGAAAAAGAAAGTTTGCGGGTTAGTTCATTAAGTATTTAGATAAATGATTTACAAGCTTCAGTGTGCATCAGAAGTACCTGGGGAATTTATAAACACTGAAGTCTGACCCCAACCTTGTGGGATTCTGGGTTAACTGGGCTGGACTGTGGGCTGACCACTGGGATTTTCAAGAGTGCTCCAGGTGACTAATATTCAGCCTAGTTTAAGAACCCTTCCCAGCACTTGGGAGGCTGAGGCAGGAGGATTGGTGCGAGTTCGAGACCAGCCTGGGCTACAAAAGTGAGCACAGGATCAGCCTCAACTGCATAGCGAGACCCTGTCTCAAAAAGACAAAAAAAAAAAAAAAACCCTTGACTACTGGTGGTTCTTCAATGTGACCATGCTGTGAAATTCCTCAGAGGGCTTGTTAAAACCAGATCGCAGAGACCCACCCCTGGAGCTTCTCATTCTGTACTCAGAGACTTGAGGTGGAGCCTTGGAGTTGAAATTTCCAGAAAGTTCTCTGGTGATGCAGCTGGCGATCTAGGATCCCCATACTGAGAGCCAGTGGCAGGGCATAGGTGACATCATAACTCCCGTGAACCTGGGGTCCCCTGCTGAAGGGTCTTGAAAGGGGCAAGTTGGAGTAGGCCTGTGGGAGGCAGGAGAGTGACAAAATGTCCTCAGTACCAAGGACTGATGGTCTTCCCTCAGATACAGTCAGTACAGGCGGAACTTTCCGACAACAGTCTCAACTATTTTATTTTATTTTTTTTATTTTAGAAGCCAGCAGGCAGCTGAAGCACTGGGCCCGACTTAGAGAGTTTTTGCACCAGTTCTCCTGTGAACCAGAGGCATCAGTCTCTCTCTTCCATTACCTCCATTAGTGCGGTTATTTGTGGCAATTCCTCTTCCTGGCTGCTCGGGATACAAAGTGCTGACTGGGAAGCGGCACGTGATCTCTGAAACTTCCAGAACAGAAAGCAGCGATCTGGCTACCCAGGCAGCCGGAGCAGGAGGAGACAGGGTGGGAGATGTGACAGAGCAGCTGAGGTGTGTGGGGAGAGGAGGAGCAGCCAGAGTCCCCCGCGCCCAAATATGCCAAGTGACGACAATTGGTTTTGTGATACCTGAGCAATGTGGGGACAGAGCAAGGCTTTTTTTCCCCCTCTGTTATTACCCAGATAAATACAGTTATGTGGAGGTGGTATGTATGGCACTGGGGGAGCGATACAAGACTTTTGTGTACTCTCTGAATAACTGTCTCGTGTGTCCTCTGTTAGGGCAGGGTGGACATTTAAGCATCTTGTGTTTTTGTTGTTGTTTTTAATGTATTTGGCACAAGGTCTCGCTTTGCAGCTCAGACTCATAGTAATCCTGTTTTCGGCCTCGCAGGGCTGGAATTACGGGCATATGCCACCACGTCTGGTCTTGGTGGGCAGCTCAGAAAACCCAGGGTCAGGGTTGGCATGGCATGGGGTGCTGGAGATCAAACCCCAGTCCTGTGCTTACCTAAGCAGGGCCTTAGTCCGCTTAGCTATCTCACCAGCCCTAAGCGCCTTGAATTTACAGAGAGAAAACAGTAAGTCCTGCAGACGTGCTTTGGCTGATAAAAGCATCTCCGAATCAACAACAAAAGCAAGAGGAATGAGGCCCCACAGCGCTGACTGTGCGCCACACTGCACTCAGCCCTACCACACCCCAGACTCGCCTCAAGGGACTCGCCCAGGCTGCACCTCTTACAAGGATACTACCCCAGGTACTTTGATCTCAGAACCCGTTTTCGGTCTCAGAGGACTGCCTCTGAGGAAGCCTGGAACCAGTTCAGCATGTGAGTTTATGTTCTCTCCCTGTCCATGGTCAGTATGGCGGTCAAGTTTAATTGTGCCAGCTTGATAGGCTTCGTGCCCCTCTAGGTGCAGGTGGGTGGGCCACAGAAGCACGATCGTGGGGACCACCTCTGGTCCCTTTCTCTCTGACACGGGTCCTGTGCTCTGCTTCCAGGACACCATGAACCAAGTGACTTTGCTCCACCTTGCCCTTCCACCCTGGTGTTCCTTACATGTTGTCACCATGCGCTCCACTATGCACTATCATGTCTGAGATCATGTGCCAAACCAAAGCTCGCCTCCTGTGCAGGTGCTGGGTACTAGGTTCCAAGTTCCCAGATGGGGAAAGTAACTCACTCAGCCAGGTCCTGTGGGCTGAACACTGGGCCATGGTCCCTTGTTGGCCCAAGCACTGTTACTCATGTGTGATGCCTGAAGATCTCTCCCCTTGGGTGTTGTCTCCTTCCTGAGGCTCCCTCATACACAGTGGTACCAGACTGCATTTGGCAAGAGAGCCACTCTCCTATGAGCAGGTAGAGTTGAACTCACGATCATCCCTCCGTGGGCCCAGGTCAATCCTTGGATGCCTTCATGATGGCCAACTTTCCCCACCTTGCGCCCCACCCCAGATATGCTCCCAAATCCCTCTAATGTGGTACCCTTGCCATCTCACAGGCAGCAAACACTCCTCTCACCGTCCCTCTCTTCTTCCTCTCTTCTCTCACTAGCCATCACCCTTTTCCATTTAAGGGATTCAAGAGGAAAAATGGAGCAGGGATTGGTCAAGCTAAGGCTTGCCACAGCCCCAAACATTTGTTAACCATGTGACAGTTGACAGAAGCCATAGCATGGTTACTGTTTGTGAGCCGTGACAGTGGCATCAGGCAGGCTGAGCTCTCAGATCTTGGCACTGCTACTTCTGGATCTGGGACATTTATAGAATCTCTCTGAGTATCTGGTCACTGATCTGTAAAATGGGGACAGTGATTCTGAAGTTATTCACTTGCTGCGAGGACCAAATGACCGCAAGCCAATAGGTACTTAGCACAATGTCTGGCACAGAGCACACAAATTTAATCAATAACCACAATCGCTGTTATTACAATGACTCCCTTCCCTGGCCTCAGTTTCCCAAGAGGTTAGATTGCTTGATTTCCAAGGTCCCTGTCAGCTCTGACATCCTCTGACTCATTGGCATCCTCCTTTCAGGGGTTTTTATTAGATTTCCACAACTGACTCATCTTTCACTATTTCTCTCCCTTATCATCACCATCCACGAAAAATACATCCTCCTTCCATTTGTACTCAGACCATTGCCCCACCATCGCGGCCATCGGGGACTGAGGAATCCCAGCCAGGTACCCCGATGTGCGCAGCCATCACTTTGGGTCAGATTTCGTTGGATTTATCAGGCACCAGAGGAGTAGATAGTCTATATGAATAACCATTACATTGGGGAGGGCTTTTTCTTCTCTCTCTGACTGATGACAGCTAAATTACTGCTAAATATAGGCCCGGAATTTGCATGAATCTGCAGCTTGCCACAGCCAGGCTGGGGGTTTTATTGACAGCTGAGGTGCTGGAGGCAGGCAGGCACCCGCTCCTCCTCGATCCTCCATACACCTCTCTTCCTGAGGAAGCATGGAGCCAGCTGCACACGCCCCTCCCTCACCTCCTCTCCCTGCACTCTGCACTCCCGGCTGCCTGCCCTCCTGTCTCAGAGCAGAAAGCTTAGACTGTGGGTCTGAATCCTAGATGTGCCATCTAGCTGTGCGATCCTGAGCAAGTTACATAACCACTCTTCCCTCTCCCTCCTCCCCTGCCTCAGTTTCCTTACTGGTAGAACGGGGCTAATAATAGCATAAAGTGGTGAATATCAGGAGAAGCTCTGAGCCAGGCTGCTCCAAATTTGTATTTTCTTGCACTAACACTTTTTTTTTTTTTTTGGGGGGGGGGTCCCTGGATTATTGCTTCAAAATCCCAGAATGGCAGTTCTGGGCATCCAATGATATCACAATCAAATTTAAGGCAAGAAAAGGAGGCAGCTTTCCTTGTCACCTACTTTCCTTTTTATCAAAAAGTATAATCTTTCATTGATGTTACCAGGAGACGCCCACTTTATAGCTCACAGCAATAATAATAACAGTAGTAACATTTATTGAGCACTTACCACATGACAGGTGACTTTTCCATGTACTTTACTCGTGATAATTTAACACTCACAACAATCCCCAAATAGAAGCTATTTCTAAACTGCAGAGAGGTCTTGCTTAAAAGATAACTGTTTATGCTGAGAGTCGCACCCATATGGCTCAGCTACGGACCTCAGGCTCTGTAACTAGAATTTCAATGATGGTTGTTTTTACTTGTTCAAGTTTAGATTATGACTGGTGAAAGATAGAACCCTGGAAGGGCTGGAGTGATGGCTTGGCGATCTAGATGCCTGCCTGGCAACAGCAAGGACCCAGGTTCAATCTCCAGTACCACATGTCATGCCAGCCCCAGAACCCTGGGCATGCTGTGTCTGCTCACTGAAACCGGGTGTAATGGTGCATGCCTGTAATCCCAGCTCTAGGGAGGCTGAGACAGGAGGATAACTGAGCTGCATAGCAAGACCCTGTACCAAATAAGTTAAAGAGAAAAAAAAAAAAAAAAAAAAAAAAAAAAAAAAAAAAAAAAAAAAAAAAAAAAAAGATAGGACCCTGGAGCTAGCAAAAGCAGCTACTTTCCCAAGCACATGGGGTTCTGTAAACTAAGAAAGCAGGATGAGTGTCCTGGGGAGACACCAGAGTTGTTTAGGCAGAGGTAAAAGACAAAGAGTTCCTATCCTGGCCCCTTAGTCTATAGAGACTGTGTTACTGGAATGACAAATGTATTCTCAGCTCTGGAGCCTGGAGACCCCGTGAGAGTCTCATTTGGAGGTCGCTTCTCTTCGTCTGTAGGTGGACGCCATCTCACCAGGTGCTCACGGAGCCCCTTTTAGAGAGAGAGGGAGAGAGAGAGAGAGAGAGAGAGAGAGAGAGAGAGCATGACAGTGGTCTCTAGTGCCTCCTATAGGGAAGGACACTGCTCCCGTTACCAGGGTCCTGCCCTCGTGGCCTTATCTAACCTTAACTACTTCCCAAACTCCTTATCTACAAATACCATCCAATGAACTAAGGTATGAGTTGCCGGCTTCTTAGTTCAGTTATGGCAGCCTCTCAGTACTTTGCTCAAAGTAGATAGCCCATAATAAATGAGTGTTCCTTTTCCTCCTCTTCTCCCTCCCCCTTCTTCCCCAGTTATTAATTTAGTTGGTTATTGGAGGCGCATGCCATGAGGGTAACGTCAAGACACAAGTCTACGTGGGGAGAGAAGGTAAGAAATAGTTAAGTCACGACTCAGGGCAGCATTTCTTTAAGGGCCAAGTGCCTGAGCCTGTTCAGGAATGTGCCAGATGGAGCAGTGGGTCCTGCTTTTCCTGTCGATCACAGTGGCCAATCTGCTGAACTTCCAGAGCTATCCTGGGCTACGATGCCTCAGAGCAGATCCAAGTTAACTTGGCGACAGGTTTTTGGACATCCTGGGCTAGACCACTGAGCGTAGAAAAATCTCAGCTGGCACAATCAGCTTTGGAAAAAGATGACTTTTTTCTGCAGCGAGGGAAAGCTGGACTAAATGTGGCTATGGCTCCGGCTTAGAGAAGGTGACATCATCAGAAGAGGCTGAAGGAGAGGTCTGGGTGGGGGCAATGGCATGCCTGACAACAGGAACAGCCCTAGAGGCCAGCAGACCTGATGGGAAACTGATTGGCCACCTACATGAGGACTGAGCACAAGGGCGATGGCACTGCCCAGTCTGGAGACATATTACCAAAGGAGGATTGGTATTAAGAAACATGGCTTGGGGCTGGGGAGATAGCTAAGCATTCTAAGCGCCTGCTTGTCAAGCACAAGACCCCGGGTTCAATCCTCAGTACAGCATGCCGTGCTGGCCCCAGGACCCCAGGTACCCTGTCCTAGCCCTGAAACCAGTGTGGTGGGGCACACCTATAATCCCAGCCCTGGGGAGGATCACTATGAGTCCAAGCTGCATAGCAAGACCCTATAATTAACTAACTAACTAACTAACTAATTAATTAATTAATTAAAGAAACCTAGCTTGGCAGTACCAGTCTCCACATGGTAGAAGCCTGGCTGAGTATCACAGTGTGTTCCAGCTGCCTGGAACTCATGCTGTCATCTGAAAAGACCAGCCGGCAGGCCCTCACCAAGAAGGAATGTCGTAGTGGGAATTATGGAAGTATTATGTGAAAGACCATAAAAAGAAACCTCTGGGAGCTACTGGAGCTTCAGTATAGGATGAGTGACAAGGCTGGCCACGGTGTGCAGTGGCACAGCTGCCAGGCTGACTCGTGTCCCAACCCCAGCTCTCCCATTACTGATTTGTGATCTTGGACAATGACCGAAACCTACCAAATCTCATTTCTTTGGCACCCGGCAAATGAAGACAGTGGTCACTGAGGATCATGGGAGACGTGCATGCAAAGTGGTGCGAGTAGCTGCCTCTCAGGGGGGAGGGGGACCTGGGCTCCCTCTCTCTAAAGTTAATGGACGGGCGGGACGGAGGCAGCCTGCCTCTTTTGCTGCGCCCTCCTGCCACTGAGCACAGCTACTCAAGGCTTTCGTGATAAAAGCCCGGTGTTTGGAAGAATGCCATGCGGGGAGCACTCTTTGAACCCCTCCTTGATGGAAGATGAATCGGTGGTCAGCTTCATTTCAGAGGCAGGCCCTCTAATCCCAGCTTTTCATCTGCTTTTCTGCCATCCCCAGGGTCGCTTCAGTCAAGACACAGATCTTTTGTTTTCCAAGACGATCCCCTTGGAGAGCAATGCTTGGCGGTCTGTCTGGCTCCCGCACCCCAACCCCAGATGACCCTGCCTGGCCCTAGGGCTTGGATTCTAATGACAGTTAGCAGGACTGTGGCAGTGCGCGCCTACTCACACGCCTGCAGCCGCCCCTTCAGTCATCACTCATCCGTGACCAGCCCTCCTCTCCCACAGAGCCCCGAGGCAGGTGATTTTTGTCCTGGAAACAACAGAGGACTAGAAACATGTTTGAATGCTCCATGCAGAGACCTTCCGGGTGGAGGAGGGGGCTGCCTGGCTCACCTCTGGCCAGCTTCCTGGCTTTGCCATGGCCTCTGTATTCGCTGCCTCCCCCGTCTTACCCCCAAGAGACCTGGGTGCCCGGCTTTCTGCCTGGGTCCTCATCCCCACCCCCATGCCTTTCTAGGTTGAGCTCTTTGATTTTCTCCTGGAATTCCAGGAAAGACCTGGATCTAGGTCTTATTCTTCCCCCAGTCTTGATGCTGCATTTCAGAAGCATTTTTCTTTTTTCATCCTACCAGAGGCATTGATTCCCGCTTGGACCATAAGCTGATGATCCCATGCTCTCAGAGCTTGGATTCTGTCACCATGGCTGGCTTCCCACGACACCAGTTCTGTCTGCAGTTACTCGGCATGCTGTTAGCTTCCACTTTGTGTCCCTGGGTGCATCTGCCATTTCTCCAGCATGGCCAGCCACCAGCCTGTTTCTGCTCAGCTGTGGGGCCATGGCAACTAACAGAATGGACGCATAGCCTTTAATTCCCCTGTGGGCTTCAAATTTAGATAGAAAGCATTGTATTAGCATGTGGGCCCAGTGCTTTATATAAGTGGCCCATAACCCTCCAGGATGTTTTAACATAGTGGAAGAGAACCCTTCTCAATATACCCTTTGTGGTCAAAGGTGGGACTTTGTCTTATTCATCTTCATGTGAATTGCTGTTAGCCCAGGGTCCAACACACAGTATATGCTCAATAAACATTCACTGGATGAAGAATATAAGGACTAAGGCGGAGTGCATCCTGAATCTATTGGATCAAAGAAGGAATTTGCTCTCTGAAGCCCCTGGAAGGTGAACATGCTTCTCTGTCCTGATACCTTCTGTGATAGGGAGATTGGTCTTACACAAAACAACTCATTGCGCTGATTTTCTTAGACAAAACCGAATTCTGTACTTCTCCAACTCCTACTCTCTGGCTCAAGCTCTGCCCTGAGAAGTTGCCTGGTACTCAGTTCACCTTTGGGCACTTCAAGGCCGAAGTCTAGCATCTGCCAATGCCAGTGATAGTTTCTGCGTCCATGCAGCTACCTCCTAAAACAAGTGGGCACCGGCTGTGAGCGGGTATTCCCCAGCCTCTGTGAGGCGTCAGCTTCAGGTAGATCAAGCCTTTAGGAGGCATCATCCTAGGAGGAGCTGCAATTCTCTGGATGGAACAAAGCTCCTAGGAGCCATCAGCCTAATTTACAGATGAGCAGCTTAATGTCAGAGCAGAAAGGATCATCCTCAGGGCATGCACCTAGAACCAGAACCCAGCCTCCCTGGCCCTCAGCCCAGTGACCCTCTTCCTAGGCTCTGCAGCCTCCTTCCTGCAGCCCTTGGTATGACAGGCGGTACTTCCCAATAGGTTCCAAATATCAGTTCCCCTTGGGTGGCCAGACTTTCCTGCATCTTCCAAGGGCTGAAGCTCCCTTGTGCTTTGCTGAGTGTAGGGAGCTTGGGTGGTCCAGCCTGAACTTGTGTGTGTGTGCTCTGGGCCAACAGCATGTCAGGTGTGCCAACCGCTCGTGCAGCGTGGGGCAGTGTTGGCCGCATAGCTCCTGGAGCCAGATCGTCTGTGGTTCACATCTGAGATCTGCCACTTTCTGGCTGTGTGACTTTGGGCTAATGACTTGACTTGTCTGTCCCTCTGCTTAATATCCTACAAGATAAGATGACAAGTTAAATGAAAACAGGTGTTAGCTATTGTGACTGGTGATCGTCAGTCTGATTTCTGTACTCGCTGGAGCCAACTCACCTGGGCCAAGGACCACTCCAGCAGAGACTTTGGCCCAGGAACTTTCTAGGCCATAAGGAAGAGCTGCTGCCCTGCTTGGAGGGGAGCTCAGCAAGGCTCCCTGTTTCTGAGGAAACATGACCTCCCACACTCAGTCATCAAACCCATCCAAAGAAGTTACTTCTGCAAGGTGGTGTGTATAGTGGTTGAGCGGGGATGGTGACCCTGTGGCACACGTGCCACAGCAGGTGCTTGGAGCCCTCTCCGTCAGCATGCGAGCCAAGCCTCCCCAAGAGCCAAGTATGCGATAATAGTTGTTCTTCCCTAGACTAAATCCTCACTATTCAGGTTTCATTGCAGTGCTGGCTGGCACTTTACAACAAATCCAGTAAGTGGGTTTTGGGTCTCAGGTTTAAGCTTTCGGTCCCTAGAAGGTTTGCCATGTGTGGGTTAGAGCCAAGGTAGGTTCTGAGCCTGACTCCCTAGCTTCATTCACTTTTTAGTCATCAGGTCACTTTGTCTGTCTTTACCTCAGTTTCCCTACAGCAAAGAGTGCATGATAATATACTGAGCCTTGCCCCATGAAAATGAAGTACTGGATGTGAGGGATGGCGTCCAATGTCCAGTATATTATTGCTAGCAGTGATGTTAGCTAATATTTATTGAGCACTTAGCATGTGCCAGGCACTGTTTCAAGCGCTTTTAGGCATATTAATTCATTTAATCTGCACAACAACACTACAGATAGATAGCACTTTTGTCATCTTTTGCCAGTACAAAAAAGAAGGCATGGAGAACCAAAGAGTGACTTTCTGGTGACTACGATTTGCAGCCAGATGTTCACATCCTTATTCACCACGTGACACTAGGGAGTTGTCACACACGATAATAGTGGCTGCTGAAGCTTTCTGATTGGTAGGAGAATTTGCCATCTATCTCAAGATGGTCAGAGGCTGTCTGGAGCTCTCTCCTCTCTCCTGAAAGCTTGGGCCAGCACTGAGGCTACAGCTGGGTGTGATGCAGAGGGAGAGAGAAATTGATCCCCGGCAGAGCTCATGCACTCCCCTGCAGTAATCACTGACAGTGTGCCTAGGGTTAAACCCAGAAACAAAACTGCTGTGGGTTCTATCTCCTAGGGCCACCTGGCCAAAGGAATCTACTTTTCAGACTTAGAGCAGTGTTGGGAGGGTGAGCAGTGCAGGAACCATGTCAGGAGGAAGACAAGGTCTTGACTATCAAGGTCATAGTGGTTGACACCTTGTGTCAACTTTGCTGAATCAGCTCCAGCAGTTCAGAGCTGCGGGGATACCACCCTGCAGGGTGGGGAGGGTCCAGCCTGGTGCACAATTGGTTCCACCCCAGACTGACTCAGCATAAAAAGATCACATGAAGGAATTGAGGAAGGGGCCCGGCAGGATGGCTCAGTGGTCTGAAGCGCCTGCTTAGGAAAGCTTAGGCGGCTGCAGGGACCGCGGTTCGATCCCTGGCACCACATGCTGCGCCAGCCCTGCCCTCAGGGCAGGCTGAGCTGGCCATAAAAACAAACAAACAAACAAAAGTTCTGAAACAAGAAAAAAATAATAAAATAAAATTCTTAACAACAACAAAAAAAGGGATTGAGGAAGGCTTTTCCTTGCACCTCTTACTTGGAGAAGTCCTGGTTTTCCCTGCACCACAACAGGAGTTTGGTCTTCACAGCCACACCACTTAGGAGGACTTCTGATTTTCATGGTATAGCACCAGTCTTCACAGTCAGCGTAGAAGGAAGACAGGGCCTTGATGGACACCACAGCTGCAGCTCCTTCTCTGCTCTTCATTGTTTTCTGTGGCCATGAGCTGCTGCCATTTTCCTTGGTGCCAGTGGAGTATGGACTGAAACCTCCACTAACTGTGAGCTAAATAACCCTTTCTTTCCTTAATTTTGAAGATGAGGTATTTGTCCCTCAATGAGCAAAAAGTAACTGAGACAATGGTGTGGCCTGGGCTCGCTTGTCTACACTCTGACCCACAGACCGCATCTGGGGTTCCCTGATCGACTTTGAGCATAACCACATATACATTGGGCTCCAATCTATCAGCATTCATAACCAATCTCAAATCTCCTGGCCTCTCCTAAAATTAAGTCAATCCATCTTTCTAACCCTCAGCTTTCTGGGAGCTTTGCCAAACAAGAGCTTTATGCTGACTGCTAAACTCAGTCCAAGAACCTTAGACAACTACGTAGACCACCCTTACATCTGTCAAAGAAAGACCTGGGGTAAAGAAACCGGTCCTGTTTTTGTTACCACTACCAGCCCTACCAGATGGCTGACGTACTTAGCACCAAGTACGTGTCAAGTCCCCACCTGTCCAGGACACAGAGGGTGTCAAAGTTACTGCCATGCCAAGCACATAGTAGGTGTCAGTGCTACTTCTGTGTACCATACAAAATAGTTGTCAAAATTGTTGCCATGCACAGCATATAATAGAAGTAAAGGCTATACAGTAGACATCCGGGCCCAACACACACTAGGAGACAAAGCTGCTTGTGTACACAGTAGATAGCAGGTATTAAATAAGTGTGTTTGTTCTGTTTGTAGAGTAGAACTACCTTGGGAAGTTGACACTGAATGAGGAGACAGGCAGGCACTGAAAGTGCCTGGTAGCCAGTGGGTATTCGGCAGCCAGTGCTCAGCAGTGAGTGCCTTATGAGCTAATGCCGTACTGATGATGGAGGGCAGCAGGGGGTGACTTAAATGATCAGTACTCCAAAGACCTGTGCTCAAAGCCTTGGGCCGGAGCCCTCAGCCCTGCCGGCCTCACTTGTGGTACTCCACACTCAAAGGCCCTCAGCGGTCCCCATAGGCACTCAGTGCTCAGAAAGGAAGTGTGACGAAGTCCAGGCAAGCAGCAGCCTGCATTCCCCACAGCCAGGCCACTCTCCAGGCAGAACAGGACTGTAGGCCAGGCCTTACTATGACTCCAGAAAGGCGCATGGTCTTTCCTGGGGCAGAGCCCAGCACATACTTGGCCAGCTGGAAGGCAGTGCAGACTCTCCAGGTGTGATGCCGAGGGTGGCAAACACACCCTGAGGTGGCCCCAGGGAGCCCCAAGACTCCACACAGACTGCATTCCATGCCTAGGAGGACCTGCTAATGGGGACACTAATCCTGGGCTATGGTTTCTACTCTCCCGGCTACAAGTCTGCAGGTAGCTGCTAATCACTCAACTAGACTACATCAGCCCACCCCATCCCTGCTGGGACCCATTGGATGGAGCAGATTTTGGACAACAACCTTAAGAAAGAGATTAATTCTGGAGCACTAAGTTAGGAGGACAGCCATGACAGAACAGCCTCACGTTTCAGGGAATGAGACATTCCATCTTTTAGAGCTAGGCTGAGGCTGGTCTGCAGTGGGTGGGATATCTTCCATATTGATAATTTTTCTTCTGGAAATAGTTCATGCATACATAATCCTTTTTGCATCAAGGACCTTGGATCTTAAAAATTGATATATCTTGGCTGGATTTATAGCATCTGCCTTATCTTCGCATTCCATGTTGTCCTATAATTTAGCTAATTAGTTCTTTATTGTCTGGTATTTAAATTATTTTCAGTCTTTGGATATTTCTATCAGTTATATCACTTGTGTGTCTTTGACTCAGGTATGTGGATATCTGAAGGATAAGTTCACAAAAGAATATACATTACTGGATCAAAACATATGTGCTATTTAGTGTTTCTTTTTTATTTTATTAATTTCAACAAGAAGGAAATAGCAATGAGACAGTTTCAGAACGTCAGTAGGACAGCCACAATAATCAATAAAATGCTTATTGTCGTCTTCGTAGTAATTGCCCAGAGTACAAGATGCAGACCTAAATTTTCTAAAGACTATTGGTACAAATATTTTCTATTTGAAAAATATTTTCAAATATTTGAACAGACAGAAAGTAGTTGTAAAGCCCGGTGTGGTGGCACATGTCTATAATCCCAGCACTTGGAAGGCTGAGGCAGGAGGACTGGTGTGAGTTTGAGACCAGCGTGGGCTACAAAATGAGCTCAAGACCAGCCTGAACTGCATAGTGAGACCCTCTCTCAAAAAGACAAAAACAGAAAGTAGTTGTACATATAGTCCAGTATTTCATAATAGTGGGTTATCAGCAGAATTGGCAATGTCAGAAGCTATTCACGTGAGCCTTTTACAACTCAGCATATTAATCTGGCTTTGCTTTTTATACCTCATGGTTAGCTTTTTTGCTGTGTGGTTGAGGCTAAATTAAAGCAAGACCTATATAACCAAACATGTAACTTTTGTATCTGACAAGGTCAGTCAAATCCCCTCAGGATTTACCTTGAAACCATGTACAGCGTTTTGTAGAACTTTTGTCAGTGTCAGCCATTTGGATGAGTCATAGCCATTGCTTGACCAGTTTGCTCTCTGTGAAAATCTGAGAGAATATGACTATCCTTAAACACACTATACATCATTGATGCCTTCCTCTGTGGCCCCATAATCTCCTTGAACAAAAAATTTGGGACACCACTGAGCTATAGGATGTTACAGTACAGGTTCTCTTGTGTCCTGAGTCCTCACTGACCATGAAGGATTAGGGCCAAAATAAAGGGCTATTCATATAGCCCTTCTTTTTCTCTAATTTTTTGGTCTGCCTATTTAAGTGGTTAACCCTCCAGAAGGGAAGCTTCATAATATTATTACTCTATAACATAGGTACTCGAGCTTAACATCACTGTCTTTCTAAATATCAAATGCCTTAGATTTAACATGGAACCGGTATTTTCCATCAATCATCAATATTATTTAATGTTTCTTCAAGAAGTGTTTGGGAGGGGATTTGTAGAAGGTATTGTGGACATACACAAAGAAACTATGGTGAATATGTTGGCATCGAGCACAGAAAGGGTAAATATAACCTGAAGATGCACCTTCTTCCCTGCAAATTTGCTCCCAAAATTATGACAAAGCCAGCCCTGAGTCAAGCTCCCACTGTATCTCAGGTGCAGGCTGGGTTCATCAAATGGAACATTTGTATGGCATGCTTGAGATCTCCACCTTGTGGAGAAAACTAGTCTCATGTTGGAGGATCTGGCTCCATGATCCCCCTTGTTGTTTCATGGATTACATCTCCTCATTCAGGACACAGATCTCTGTGGAGGCCAATTGGGTAGGCAAACAGTTCCCACAGTTCCCACACTGACCACTTCTGCATCCTTGACGAAGGTACCTACTTCCTATTTGCCATGGACTATTTCCTGAAGGAAGACCCACAATCCCATAGGCTCTGCAGTTTCATTGGCTCCAGCTGGCCAGATGTTGAGTGAGGTCTCTGGTGCTGGCACTTGGGACCCCTCATAGGTAGCTGAGGGCAGGTGGACTTGCGACCCTGAAGTAGGCCAACTCTTGTCATTGTGACAGATGTCATCAAATTCTCCCACAAAGAACTTTTGCCAATTTGCTCCTCCTACAACACATAAGAATGATTATTTCGTTACCACTAGATCTTATTAAACCTCTGAAAATTCACCAATCAGAGGAAAATAATCTCATTAAAAGTGTTCATTTCTTGAATTATGATAGTGTACATATTTTAAAAAATATTAATAGCCATTTACAAATATTTCTGTTATTTGTTCATGAATTTCCTTTTGCTTTGCCCATTATTATTTTTTCTGTTGATTTGTCATTTTCACATCAATTTATAAGAGCTTTGGATGCTTTCAGTAAACTAGACTCTTTGTCCTATGGGTTGCAGATATTTTCCCCAGTTTGTTTGTTGAATTTTGAATTTATTTATAGTACTCTTTGAAGTTCACACAATTTAATTTTTCTACTCAAATGAATCAATTATTTACCTTTTCAGTTTAGAATTTGTATCTTGCTTAGAAAAGCTGTCTCTCTACTCCATAATCATAAAAAAGCTCTTTGTGTCTTTTTCTTATGGCTTTATTGCATTATTTTTTATGTTGAAATCTTTGCTCCATCTGGAGTTTGCTTTGGCGTGAAAAGTGAGGACAAAAACCAGCCTTACTTTTCCAGAGGACCAGACGCTTTTGTCAACATACCTTGTTGAATAATTGCTTTTAGCTTATTTGAAATACCACATTCATCATATGCTAAATTTCTATATGTTCTTGGATTTCCATCTGAATTCTATTTCCATTTATCTACCTGGCTTCTCTTAGTACTAGTTTTAAGTATTACAGATTTTTAT
Source organism: Myocastor coypus (assembly GCA_004027025.1). NCBI lineage: Eukaryota > Metazoa > Chordata > Mammalia > Rodentia > Myocastoridae > Myocastor > Myocastor coypus. The sequence continues at coordinate 59,997 of PVJA010000972.1, forward strand.
GTTTTGACGTCTGGTTAAGGCTGTTTTCTTATTCTTTTTTTTTTTTTTTAATTTGAGAATTTTTCTGGCTAGTGTTGTGTTTATTTTTCAACGTAGATTTTTAAATTAGCTCATCTGACCCTCTGTACCACCAAAAATTCTGCAGATATGTCCATAGGATCACACTACCCTATGACTATGTCTCTTTTTCAGAGAGAGAGAGAGAGAGAGCAGAGGTGCCTTTTGCTAAAAGGCTCTTTGGATAGAGCTCTGTCCATTGGTTTAGAAAACAGCATGATCAGTCCAACTTCCTAGCAGACACCCTCCACATGGGACATTCTCTGGTACAAAGATGAAAAGGGTTTAGTGGTTAAATAAGTTTGGGAAATCTTGAATTAAAAAAGTTAGACGATGTTTTCTTGTTCACTCACTAGGCAGATACTATCAGGCACCTGCCACATACCAAGTGTCCTGTGCAGGACCAGGAATACCGAGGAGAAGAGTCCCATGAGGGGCTGGCTCTCACCAGGCTGATGGTCTACCTGGACACACTAAGCCAAAACGAATTCCACGTATGAATTTGGTCAGGTTTGTGACTTAGGAACCAAGCAGGGGAGCCCAGTCGAGGCCCTGTGAGGAAGATCCACCAGCCCAAGGACCTGCTCTCCATTTGCCAGGGAAATGGCATTCAAGCAAGTGTGTTCCTGGTAGATCTAGCCTTAAAGGCATACTGCTTCTCAAACATTCTGACTGTGGGGGGCTTTCTAGGTGGCCTCTCTGGGCCCATTTCTGCAGAATGCTCTTTGGGAAATACTAACATTTTGTTCCTGCTCTAAGAAGGTTTGAAAAGAATCAGGTATCTATAGGGTCTGCTTGACAAACTCTGAGACTCATTTTGTTAATCCACAAAAAGGCATACTCATCTTCCAGAGCAAATACAACAACTTATCAAAAGCTTGGTGGCTTAAATGATATCAACTCATTCTCCCATGGTTCTGGATGGCAGAGGTCCAAATTCGAAGTACGGAAAGCTGCAGGGGAAGTCCTTCCTGGTATCCTCTCACTTCTGCCATTCGTTGGCCTGCCGCTGCCTCACCCAGTCTCTGCATCTCTCTTCGGATGGCCTCTTCTCTTCTCACCTGTTTTTTGTCCTCTTCTGTCTCGTATAAGAACACTTGTCATTGGACTTAGGGCTCACTAGAATAATCTTGGATGATCTCATCTCCAGATCCTTAGGTCAATGACACTTTCCCAAGTAGTATCCCATTGCCAGGTTTCTGGATGCATCTTCAGAGAGGGGGCGAGTGACTCCCACAAATGGGCATCTGAGCTTATTTGAGAGAAGTGCCGGGCAATTTCCATGAAACAGGTGCATGAAGTTGTCTGTGCCGTAGCTGCTGCTGCTCTTGGCCTCTTTCTGTGTTCTCCGTTTTCTCTCTCCTCACACAGCATTGGTATGACCAGCTCACAAGGAAGCAGGGATGAGGGATGAAGGCTTCTTCTCTCACCTCCCTCCATGAGGGAGGATTTTATTTTAAGTCAGGAATAAGAGGAGTTCTGGTCCCTACAGGAATCACTTGCTGTGTCTTCCCTGCACTTGCGGTCTCCACGCGGGACCTCTCCCTACCGAGTCCCCGAGCACCCACGTTTGTGGAAGCTGAGGGTGGGCAAGCCGGCGGCACCCGCCTCCCCTGGCCCCAGCCATCACCCACTCTGACAGCTCCCAGGGGATTTCCATCTTCAAAGAACGCCTGGATGCCTTTCCTCATCATCTCCTGGGTTTTTGCTGCAAAACAAAAACAACCTCTCCGACCTCTTCCCTTCTCTCACGTTGCTTGTAGAGCTGTGCTTGTCAAGCTGATGCTTAGGGGCGTCAGCTAGAGATATTATTGGGGGCAGGGGAGAGAGAAAAAAAATGAGCAAACCAAGGAGCAACTTAAAGGTCCCTGTGTCCCTTTGGGCCCTGGGTCCCTCGCTCCCGGGTCCTCTGCACCTCTGCCTCTCGTCTGCACGCCCTTCCCTTCCCTACCCGGTCTCCCCTCAAGTGCAGCTGTTCAATTCTCAGGCTTTTGAGCGAGAACTTAATGTCCAAAGAAGTCCCCGAAGAACTACGTGCTGCTTGAATTATGGGAAGGTGAACAGAGAAGGGTGAATTTCATATGCAGAAATCCTTTGCGGCATTAAAGTTTCATGGGAAAAACTGAACCCTCGGTCTCATATTTCTGGTCAGAGCTTATCTTCTTTCATTCAGCACACATTTTATTGAGCTTTATTATGTACAAAACCACAGTCTAGGTGCTACAGGGAGAAAAGAGCTACTAAACAATGGGTCTCAGACCTTGCCTGCGGTTCCCCCACCCCTGCTGAACGTGCCATGGAACCAACAACCCATGCATCTGTCCGTTCACCCAGCGCGCATGTGCGGTACGCCTGCCCGGAGCTGCTTTCCCAGCTGACACCAGAAGCCCTAAGCTAGTGCAGAGGGAGACAGCAATTGAGAGGAGGCAGTGAGCACATTGGGAAAGGATGGTCCTGGACAGGTGCTTTTAAAGTTGAGTCTTGGAGGCCAAGTACAGTTTGGGTAGAGTGCTTATGTATATGCATGTGAGACACAAGGAGGTCAAAAGCTTCCTGTCCCATTTCCTTTTCTCCCCAGAATTTATGTGCATTCCAGGTGAACTCCAGCTTCCTCGGGAAGCTGAGCCTCACCAGCTCTTCCCTCCCGGGGCTGTCTTCTCCCTGCTTTCTACTGACCCAGCATCAACCTTATGCTCCTTATTTTCATCAGAGTCACCACATTAATACATTGCATGTTGCTGTAACAGAATCTCTAACACCAGGCACCTCATAAAAAGAAGCTCATTTCGCTCACAGGCTCGGGAGTTGAGAGTCTAAGACCAGGTGGCCCTGGCTGCAACACCACCTGGTAGAGAAGCAGACAGTGTAACAGGCTTCCCACAGGAACAAAAGTGAGAAGAGGGAAAAGCCTAAAGTCCTTTGGAAAATAGGACTGCACCACCACCTCCTGGGCCCTGCTTTAGAATTTCTAATCTCTCAGTGCCACCACCCTAGGGACTGTGCTTCTAGCACGTGAACTTTCAATGTTCAGACCACATCTAAAGTATAGCAGTTACCAACACAAAGTATTTGTATGTAGGAGCAGGTAACACTGGTCCTCTCTAGCTTGGCCTCCAACCCCAACTAGTATATCTAAAGGAAGTAGGTGCCATTAGGCGGTGTCCATGACCCCTTCATCCCCCTGTGGGTCTCAGCAAGGAGAAGAAAGGAGGGTGGTATGAAGACAGACGAATCAGCCCTGGATGAGGTGTAAGCCCCATGGGGAAGGGGAGTTTATTTGTCTTGCTCACTGTTCTGTCCTGAGGCTTAGCATGGAGTCTAAAATAGTGTCTGGCACATAGTAGGGTCTTGAGAATGTTGAATGAATGATGTCACACACCAGGCTCCTTAGATGACTCAAGTCAGAGGCAAAGGGTGGGAGGGACATTGCTGAAGCCCTAGCAAGGGCCATGGTGCAGGTTCCAGCACTATCCTCATGTTTAGGACAAAATCCAAAGCTCTTTTAGCTTCTTTCTCTCTTTCTGTCACACTTGCTCCAGTGAAACTGGTCACTTCTACTTTAAGTCCCTTATGGCTTCTGTGCCAAGCCCCTCACTGCCCTTGCTCCCAGTGTAGAGGCTATTCCTCTACCCACAAGTGCTTCCCCATCACCCTGTCACACACAACCCTCTCCTGCTGCAAGTCCCTGCTCAAATGTCATGTTTGGGTCTCTCTCTCTCTCTCTGTCTCCCTCTCTCTCTCATATTATCATAAACATTATACTCTGTCTCATCCCCTTGTGAATGATAGCTGCCTAGGGCAGGGGCTGTATTTATTTTTTGTTTACCACTGCAGCGCATGGAGCCATGCCAAGCACACAAAAGCCACCCCATAAATATTTGCTATTGATTGAATGAATAGCAACAAATAAACACTGGGTTTACCCAAAGGCTTTAAAAATGAGTGGGACATCATGGATGCCTAGAGCAAGACTCAGGAGATCTCTGTGTAGAAAAACAAGTGCATGAGGTAGGGAGACAGTAGAGAGAAAGGGCTTCAAAACAGTATCAAGCTCCACCGAGGCAGCTCAACCTGAGAGCGTGAGAATTTGTCAAGAATGCTGGGAGGTGATATAAGCCCTTATATACGTGAAAAAGTGCCTCCCTCCCCTACAGGCCGTAGCCTCATGCAGAGGGTTCTGCATGCAGTGAGGGCTGGGTTTCAGCTGGCACCCAGCCCTGTAGAAGGACCCCTTTTGTAAACTCCATGTGACAGTCTTATTGGGGACTATTTGAGTGTCCCCAGTGGAATTTCTTTGCTGTTCAGTTCAAGAAGGAAATACTAAGCTGAAGTCCAAGTCTGGTGAACAAAGTGTCCTGGAGCCACACAGCTACTCAAGGACAGAGTGGGGACCTGAGTTCCATCCCATCTGACAACCCTGAGCAGCAGTCCCTTGCATCTTCACTTTGCTGGCCCAACAGACCCACTGTACTTCTTATTTTCAAGTTCTGAGGATTGAACCCAAAGAGCACTGAACTACATGCCCAGGCTATAGTTAAATTTTTAATTTCGTGATAAGTTAAGTTGCTTGGGCTGGCTTTGAACTTGCCACTCTCTTGCCTCAGCCTCCTGAACAACTGGGATTATAGGCATGTGCTCAGTAGAATCTGTGGGTTTTCTAAAAGCTTTTCTTTTCTTTTTTTTAAAAATCTTTTATTTATTTGTTTTGGTACAAGGTCTCACTATGAAGCTCAGACTCATAGTGATCCTCCCATCTCAGCCTTTCCAGTGCTACCACATCTGATTTTGGTGGCTAGCTTGGAGGCCAGTATGGCATGCAGTACCAAGCATTGGACCCAGGTCCTTACACTTGCCAGGCAGGCATTTAGACCACTGAGCTGTCTCCTCAGCCCCAGAATCTATATCCTGACAAGATCTTTAAGTGATTTGTGTATATGTTCAAGTTTAGAAACACCCCTGTTGTTTTCTTTGTTAATTTCTATTACATTCGGTATTGGATAACCTTTACTTCATGCATATAGCTTGTCATCAAGTATATGTGGAGCCAGTCAGCTGGGATACTTGAGAGAAAATTAGCATTAAAATATGTTTCCGCAAAAAAAAAAAAAAAAAAAAAAAAAAAAAAAAATTGGGCCGGGCGTGGTGGCGCACGCCTGTAATCCCAGCACTCGGGAGGCTGAGGCAGGAGGATCAGTGCGAGTTCGAGACCAGCCTGGGCTACAAAAGTGAGCTCAAGGCCAGCCTCAACTGCATAGCGAGACCCTGTCTCAAAAAGACAAAAAAAAAAATAAATAAATAAATAAAAATAAAATAAAATATGTTTCCGTGGTTGTGTGATGCTGGACAAATCTTTCACCCTTACAAGCAGAGGCTCTTCTAATCTGAGATTTTACAAAAACAGCATAATGGCCTAGCACTTTTGTGGGGGTCAAATGACATGATAGATGTGAAAGTGTCTTGTCCATTGTAAAATTCTACCCAAACGCAAAGAACTATTGGTCCTACATAGGATAATATGAGGACCCCTGACAGAGACCACTTATCTCTAGAATGTTACTTCAACAAATTAGGAAGAGGGAGCAAATGAATGGTCTGGGGTCCTCAGGCTCCAATTAGTGGACAGGCGGAGACACAGGAGTCCGCAGGTTCATTTAACTTGCAAGGCCAACTTGCCGGCACCTGGAGCTTTCAAACAGGGCTTTGATTGTGGGGCTGGCTCCACTCTGGGCAAGTTATTCAGGGAAAAGTGGGGACAGGTGGGATGTTTTCCAGGCAGGGAGGCCTGAGAGCTCCTGCAGGCAGACTGCTTGCTCCCCAGAGCACTAGGACACCTTCCGCTGCCAGGCCCAGCCATCATCCGGCTACCACACTTTTTCTTTTACATGTAGATGTTCTGTGCCCTAACCAAGTGGCCAGTAGCGCTGGAGCCACTTGGCAGGCCATGCCCTTGGGGCCTGCCTTTTGTTAGGGAAAGTGGCTCAGACCATTGTGGTGGGCACTTGGCAGAGCCTCAAGAGACAGTGGTGGGACTCCTCTGTGCCCACCTGTGCCAAAAGGCAGGACCAAGTGTCCAGTGTATCTTGTTTTTTTTTTGTTTTTTTTTTTTTTTTTGTCTTTTTGAGACAGGGTCTTGCTATGCAGTTGAGGCTGGTCCTGAGCTCACTTTTGTAGCCCAGGCTGGTCTCGAACTCGCACCAATCCTCCTGCCTCAGCCTCCCGAGTGCTAGGATTACAGGCGTGCGCCACCACGCCCGGCTAGTGTATCTTGTTTTTTCTCTCTCTCTCTCTGTCTCTCTGTCTGTCTGTCTGTCTCTCTCTCTTTCTCTGTCTCTCTCCATAATGTGTATTCTCTCTTCACATATAAATTCAATGAGTAACTATATAACTTACTTATTCATTGTTCCCTATCTCCCCCCACATAAGTAAGTATCTCCCTCTGTTCAATTCACAGACACATCCTGAAAGCCCTACTTAGCCACTTAGTCCACAGTAGGTGAGCAATACATACTTCTTACATCAAACTGAAATGAATGAATTAGAGAGAGTGGCAGTACCACGCATTAGATGTTTTTTCTGGTTCTGCTACCAAAGCTGTGTGTGATCGGGATGCACCCCTTCCGTTTTCTCACTGTGGACCTCAGTTGCTCCATTTCCAAGGGCACTCTCAGCTTCAGTTCTATGGCTCTGTGGCAGTCATGTTGGGAGACTGTGCTCGGGAGGTGGTGAAGAGAACTCTAAAGAGAAAATGAACAGACCGAGGTGGGAGTTCTTGCTCTGACACTTCCTAAGTACTGAGACTTTTGATGAGACATTTGACTTCCATTCTGTATATTTTGCTCCTGTACAGAGCCTGGAATGTTTCAGGAGCTGACTAAAAGTTAACTTCTCCCTCTTTTCACCATCTGGGCTTGTGTGTTTTGTGCCAAATGAATCTCACTCACACCGTCACACAGCAATGGCCTGGAAAAGCTTTGTGAACTTGAAAGTGTTCCCCAAATGTAAACGATTATGTGATTACACATAGACCAATCTCTGACTTCCCTACCCATAGACAAAACAGAGACCATAGTTGTTATTTATACCAAACCATCTCATGACTCACCAGCCTCGCTGCTCATCAGAAATGCTGCACCTGACGAAACCAAATTCACGTTGGGTTTATCAAAGTCTAATTAAAACATGATCATCATGTCTAACATGTTGCTTTATTATTTTGGCTTAATTAGGGTGACGAGAGGGGGCTGAAAGCAGCAATTCCAGCGGTGCGATGATGCAACATCTGGAGAGGCATGGGGCATAGCCAGATGAGCAATTAAGTTGAGCTACACAGATAGCAAAGAGCTCTGCATCTGACAGCTGCCTGGCCATGCCCTTCTTAATGCCAGGCACAGTGAGAGCCACAAGGGTAAGCCTCCTTCTCACCTTCTGAAGTTCTAGGAATTGGTCACACCCTCCAGGGAAGTGGGTGGCAAAGCCACCACTGTGCATCAGGTGCTACAGTCATAGTGTTCAGTCACTGAAGGGAAAAGAAGAGAAAGCGTTCAGTGGCAAAAAGAAATGAACTTCTCCTTTAGTCTTAGAATTGTGGTCTCAGCTGTGGTCATGAGGCTGATGTGGCTGGGGAAATCCTCTCCTCTTGGAAACATCACCGTTGCTTTCTTCCATTATAGATAACCTGAAACTGGGCACTGCTGTCTCTGCTCCTAGGAATGGAAAGGACACAGGAAACAGTTATTCAACTACCTTCAGAAATACTCCCCAAAACCAAAGCTGAAAGATGCTCTACTAGGCTTATTTTAATACTTAATCTATAATCTCTGTAACAAGGAGACCCTGTGACTTCTGAAGATCCTGCCTCGAGGCGGTCTCGTGTGCTTCTCCTCTGCACATGTCAATAAAGCTTTAAGTATGGGCCAGACTTAGTGATTTGGTTTTAATAAATAGAATGTGGCAAAAATCAGGAAATCACTTGTGAGATGAGATCACAAAAGGTGGTGAGTTCAGCCTTGCTCCCTCACGGCTGAAGGCGCTTGTTTGGTTGCTGTGCTGCCATGCTGAGAGCCCCTCTCCGGGGAGGCCCACACAGCTAGGAGCCACAGGCTGCCTCTGCAGACAGCCTGGCAACAGTCATGTGAGGGAACTTGGCCATAGCATGTCCCTCCTCAGTCGATTTTGACACTCTGACTAAAGCCTATGAAAGACCTTTAAGTAGAGGACCCGGATAAGCCCCACATATGCTCATGAGCTACAGAAACCATGACATATTAATTATTTTAAACCACTAAGATTTGGGGCAACAGTCATTCATACAGAATCTAGTAAATGCAGTGGCTCAAATACAGGAGAAACTTGTTTATTGCACTTGTAACTATGTTTTTGAAGCAGTCATTTTTGCAACAGTTTCCAGTAATACTCTCATATTGACTCCATTGGAAGGGGAGAAGAGCATGATTGAGCACAGATAGGCATTTATTTTCTAACTCTTTAAATTGTGGTAAAATATACATACCATGAAATTTACCATTTGAACAATTTTAAGCGGTACGAAGCACAACCTTGGTGCAATCATAACCACTATCCACTGGAAGAACCTTTTTTTTTTCTTAGCTTTTAAGACTAATGTATGGGTCCTTCTGAGGACCAAACCTGGAAGTGGCACACATCACTTCCTGTTATATTGCAATGGATATATCTAGCTGAAAGAGAGGCTGTTTAACTAAAGAGGAAAAAATGAATTTTGCGGAGCATCTGTTAGTTTTGTTATGCTACAACATGCTGCATGACAAACATGCTAACTCAAAGATGGCTGTCTGGGCCGGTTCTTCAGCCTTACCGTTGTGTCTACTCACTCCTGCACTCTTCATTTTGGAATCAGAGTCCCTTATCAGATGTTTGTTACAAGGGACATGACCAAGGAGTCCCTTCTATTTCCTTGAGAACTTTGCAAAACATATTCTGAATATATCATTTCATCATGTCATTGCTCACTGTATGCATATTTTATAATTTTTAAAAATTGCTTATGACATTTTTCTAGAACCCAGGATTCTCTGCTTTGAAGACTTCTCCCAAAGGCAGCAGCTTCTGGGGTAACTACCTTGTCACACCAGCAATGGCTGATGTGGAATTCACAGCCTGGTAGAGGTGGCATTTTCTCTTCCCCAGGGGGATGACGATAGCCCTGAGACAAGGAGTTTACAGAAGCCCCGCCCACCCTTTGAGCGGGTTGGTTTTCCTTGTCAAAGGCAAGTGCCCTTTTGGAGTCATTTGAATCTTGCATTACTTGAGTTATAGCTGAGTTGACAGTCTAAACCAAGTCCCTTTCTTAAATCTCTCATTTCTAGCGTGTTTTAGAGGCTGTTTTCATTAGAAAGTGTCTATCAATGAAATAAAGAGAAAGAGCAGAGCTCCTGTGATCTTTCGTGATTTCTTTCCAAGCCCATGCATCAGTACATAGAGGAATGGCTTTGTAAACTTGCTGTCCTGGAAAAGTCCATTTTAGGGCCAAATGACTTAGAAACTGTCAAATGCACCAAAATTTTCATTTCTGTAGGGAGCTAGCTGGTGATTAATAGCAGTTTTGGATACTCCAGCTCTACTTCTCTGACCTTGGCCTATGGCATGGTGATATTTTAGCCATTGTTCTGGGTTATGTCAAATTACAGTTCCTAGTGAAGCAAAGTGTATATAGTACATACTAACACTCCTTCCCAAGGCCAGAGTCTTTGTGCTCAAGAGTTCACAGTCTAGTGAGTGGGAACTAATTGCACACCAGCCAGAGAGAACAGATAGAAGTGTGTAGAGTGTTAGGGTAACTGGAATGAGGGTCCTCTAATCCATTCTGAGGGAAGGAGAAGAAATCTTCAGAAGCCTCTTAAGGAAAAAATATCTAAGTAGAGTTCTAAAGGGTGAATAGGAGTTAGCTGTGGAAAGCAGAAGCCTAGAGCTTATAAGGAAGAAAAGCTGCATGGGTAAAGTTATACACGTGAGAATATAGTACATACTTAGGATGGCAAGTAGTTGGGGAAGGAAAGATGGTAGTGAGGAAATGAGATTTGCAGTCTGAGCCACGTGTGCTGCTACAGGCTTGTAATCCCAGTGACTCTTGAGGCTGAGAAAGATGGTTTGCAAATTGGAGTCCAGCTTGGGCAATTTAGTGAGACCCTGTTTCATAAGACTAAAAAAGAGCCAAGGATGTCAACTTCTTGGATATAATGTCAATACCATAAGCCAAACAAGCAAACAACAAACTGGAGTATGTAAAAGCTTGGATTCCAATCCCAGATCCAACCATTTCTTGTGTATCATGGCTATGTTATCAAACTTCTTTACCTCAGCTTTTTCACTGGCAAGCAGCAGTACTGAAAAAAGTAGACCACATAGGGTGCTTCTTGAGGTAAAGAAATATATGTGAAAAGAGGGAATGCAAACTATTGGTGGATAGCTGAATAAATGCTATTGCCCAGTAGGGAAAGGTAAGCATGAGTCTAGTTTTTAAAAGGCAGATCTATGCTAGAAGTGCAGTCCAGAAATTCACCAATAGACAGACAGCCAATTGAGGGCATGAGAGGGAGTACAACGGCATCAGTTGACTTTTGTTGCCTGGCCAATCCCCTCAAACTTAGTGGCCTCAAACAATCGTATATGCATTGTTTAGGAGTCTGTATAGTTTCTGTAATCTGGCTCAGGCTCACTTGATGGGTCGGCTGAGGCTGGTGGGGCTCAGGTGGGACCATCAACCAGCTGCTTGGTTGGATGTTGGCTGAGTGACCAGGTCACATACCCACATCACTCAGGAGGCCAACTCAGGGCTGTGCAGACAGCAGTGAGTTTCAGGCTGGGAACAGACATGGTGCTGCTTTGCTCTATTCTGTTGACCAGAGTAGGTCAAGGCTAGTGCAGATTCAAGAAGGGGATAAATGTATGCCATGGCCTAAGAAGAAGAGTTGCAAAGTTAAATTATGAAATCATAAATTTGAGGACAGGTGGAAACTTGGGACCATTTTTAGAAATAATATACCTTAGAACCTATCCAGGATAATGGCATACAAGAAGGGAAAAAAAGCCAAGCACATTAACTCCACCATTTGAGGAAGACTGAATATTAGACTTAGAGCCATGAGGAAACCAGGACAGCACAGTGTCCTGAAAGGCAGTGGAAAGAGAGAAATTCTACCTAGAGAAGGGCTGGCCACGTGCAAGCTGCTGGGAGTCCAAGGGACATAATGAGTGAAGGATGAAGATTGAATTCCAAATGAAGGTTGGTGTCATGGTAGAGGAGGCTCAGGGTGAAAGCAAAGCACTGGTGGCTCAGGGGGAAGGCTGATGAAAATTAAAGACAAAATGGGCTGGCAGTGTTTTCAGAGAGTTTCAATAAGAGACAGAGATCTTGCAGTACTAGCTAGCAGTAGAGGGGAGCACGGTTCTCATATGTTGTTGCTTTGTTTTGTGTAGGAACAGAGAGGCCTGAACAAGGTTCAGTGCAGTTGTGAGGGAGCTCATAGAAGAGCGGCTGCGGAATGCAAGGAAGAGAAGGAAGACGTATGAAAATATCCTACGCAAGAGGAAAGGAATGAGATCAAGCTGCGGTGTCACACTTAAACAGAAGAAGAGACACACGACTGGAGAGGGGTAAAAATAAGGATAGTTTTGTATTTAAGTGGGTTTATACAGGGCTTTAGGAAGGCTGAGAAAGTTCCCTTTCTGATAGCTTCTGTTTTCTCTGTGGATAAGAGTGAAGACGTTTGCTTAGAGAGAAGAAGTGAGGGTTAAAAGTCTGCAAGAGCCCCTGTGGCGAATGAGAGAGCTGACAAGGCAAATAGCGAAGGATTGCCAGGCAGCATTGGGGTCCATTTGAAGTCAGAGACCATAAATTTAGAGTGGCACCCATGATTTATAGTGACACCAATCTGTGTAGATTTCCAGCAGTGCTTAGCAACCAGAGATGAGCGATAATTGGATTCATCCAACGTTGGTGTTTTGCCAGAAGTTGTACTGGGGAGACTTTGAGGAAAGGTACTGGTAAGAGAGAGTTGAAAGGATAAGAAATGATAGCGGGGCTGGATAGGGAAGAATGTACAGACAGGAAAGGGCTGATACACGGCGAGGAATGAAGGCCGGAGTTGTGAGTCAGCAAGATGATGTCTCAGGTTCATCTCTAAAGAACAAATTTTCACAGTGCCTTGTATAGTCCAGGCCCCTTGTTCTTTTCTATACTTTGGCATTTTTCACAGTTTATTTCCTATCAAAATCTTCACACCCTTGCTGGCCTGATGCCTCATGACCGATGAGGAGCTGGAGAGGCAGCAGGAAGCCCCTTCTCTGGCCCTTCCACAGGTGTTTAGTGAGTGAAGCCAACACATCCACACAATTGCCCAAGCCAAAAGGTGGGGAGTCACCCTCAATTCCTTGGTGTCTCTCATTTCCTTCACCCGATTCGATCAGTCCCAGATGTATTGGTCCAACACATCTCAAATCCATGCCCTCTATCTGTGTTGCCACTGCCTAGGACTGATCCTCCATGACTTTGTCTCCTGAACTTCAGAAATAGACTTGCTGCTGGTCTCTCTGTCTTGTGCTTTGCCAACTCTTCTTTTAGGAATATGAAATGAATCCTTGGTAGCCCCCCCCCCTTGCTTTAATCTTTCAGAATTGTTTTCAAAAATCGCTTCATTACCACTGGATTCAGGCTGAGAAATTCTGTAACAAGGTTCTTCAGTGAAGGACAGGAAGGCTAGTGTGGGTTAGAGAGGAGGTGTGGAGGGACACGGGACACACTAGTGAGGCCCAGGGTCTGGACCATGAGGGCCCAGCAGAGATCATAGCAAGGAGCTGGGCAGAGTAGTCCCATTTTTTTTTTTTTTCCATTTTTAAAAGACCATGCAGGCCAGATTATAGAGACTGGAAAGGTCGGAGGCCTGGAGCCCCTTTGCTATGAGAACAGCTATGAGGACATGGGCATAGTTCAGGTTGGAGTAAAGGATAGCTTGGACTACTTGGTATTGAAGACAGAAGAGATGAGCGTGTTATTACAGGAGATAAAATGGAAGGCTTGGAACACATCTCCACCTAGAATGGTTTGCTATGCCCTACGGAGTCTTCTGGGGTCACGTTCTTTCTCAGGGTCTTCCCTGGACATCAAAAGTACAATGCATACTTGTAGAACCAACATAATACAGAACATTCTTAGCCACCCACATGGACTAAGAGGAGGCCTGTGGTTAGAGAGGCTGAAGACATGAAGAAGAAGTAAGCGGTGGAGTGACGTGGAGAGGAACACGGAATGGAAACATAGATGAAGAGCTCAACCATGTATCAGAGGAAGTCTCTAGTCATGTACGCCCCAGGGGCCTTGGATTATACTAGGGACACTTATCCCACCTTAGTGACTAGACCATTGGTTTTGAAACTCCCATTTCAACTTTAAGATATACTCTGTTCTCTTAGATACAGCTATAGTTTTAATATCCACCAAGTGGAGAAAATGCATAGCGACAGAAGGTCTATGAATTCAGAAAAGGTTTTAAATCTATTTCTTTTGTGTTAATCACAAGTTTATCTACTCTTTTTTCTAATGGCATATCTTCATGTGAAATTATTTTTTTCCTTAGAATATGCCCAGCACAGCACAGCTTGGCAAACCTGGATGCCCTCTGCATTTGTCTCTTAAGTCTGCAGATTATGAATTAAGATCTAGTCTTGATCATCTTCTAAAATTGAATTGATCACCTCCATGACTGTCTTTCTCTAGACCGGGAGATTCTCAGAGAAAGGAGCTCTGCCCCCTTTTTTATATCTCCAGTACCCAGTATATGACAAAAGACAAAGTAGGTTTTCAAAAATTCCGGTTGACTGAATGAAAATAAAATTATGTGCATGATGATTTTACTATTATTTAGCTGGAGATTTCCAGATGGCCTCCTACATTCCATTTCTTAAAAATTCTGACTTTCTTTCCTCCTGATGATTATGACCAGTTGAATTCAACCCATTTCTTTAAGGTGCTTGTGTATTAAAGCTGAGGGAGCCTGTCCTGCCTCCGGCTCATTTTTCTGTTTCTAGGCAGTCTTTTGCAATGCATCATCTTAGTAAAGTGCCTGGCTCATTCTACAGAGTAAAATGTACTAAATGTGCGGGCACATCCTGTCCTTCAGATGTTCCAGCTACAAACTCAAATTTCTGCATTTGCACATGCTTATTTGGCTAAATGTATTTGTAGGATTAGCTTAAGCCACTGCACGCAGCTGACTTTTTACTTTGAACATTCATGTGCAGATCTGAAGGGAGGAATCACCTGGTTTTATGGGAATGAAATAAAGAGGTATTTCTGCCTTTGACACTTTAATTGGATCCTTTCCATGGGAGAGGCCAGTGGAGACACCAAATCCCAGCATGTGATTCTTCAACTTCAGGCTGTCCTTGGGATAATGGAGACAAAGTTGGCTGTGAGCTCCTGGGGGCACTACTCACCAGGAACAAATTGACAAATGCATTTGAAAGTTCAATTGCAGAGTCAGCTGCCATTTCACAGGTGGCCCCAACTCACCACTGAGCTAAGTGTGATCCTTCCAGCCCCCAATTTAAAGCAGTGAAAATGTCTCATATGGGCAGTAGACATTGAGAATTATTGCATTGAGTGAGAGAAGCTGAATGCTAGCTTTGCAATAGGTGGAGCTCAGAAATAAACACACACACACACACACGCACACACACACACACACACGCATGCATGCACACACACACTCACTATGCTGAAGGTTGAACCACAGACTCTTGTTCTGCTTCGCAAACTCCCTTGCACCCTCAGACTCTTCTCCCAACATGCCATTCATCTGCTGCCATTTTGAAACATCGCTGTTGTCTAAGGATGCCACTGCTGTGGTAATCCTCTCAGGCAGGACCTGTATTTCCTTTTATTTAAACAATAATTTTTCATTATAAGTTGAAAGAGTATAGTTTCATATACTTGTGGGATAAAAAGCAATGCTATGATTTATGAAAACTTTGTAAAATAATTAAATAAAGCTAATTAATGTACCTAGCACCTCAAATGCGTTTTTATGGCAGGAACATCTAAAATTTACTCTCATTATTATTTATTATATTTTTCTATGCTGTGGAATATATCTCAAAGAAAACATTACTCGTCCTGCCTCATTGAGCTTCTATATCCTCCTACCGTCATCTCCCCATTTTCCCCCACCCAGTCCCCACACTCTGAAAAATCCCATCCCATCCTCTGTTTCCCAGATTTTAGCTGCTTTTGATTCTACATGTAAGAGACAACATGGATATTTGTGCCTGGCTATTTCAGCATACAATTCCATCCATATTTTCATGAATAAAAGTTTTTCTTTCTGTTTAAAGATTAAATAATATTCATATCTATATATGTGTGTATGTATGTATGTATGTACATACATACGTATCTATCTATCTATCTATTTATCTATTTCTGTATGTATTATCAGTTGCTGGACATGAGTTGATACCATAACCTAGAATTTGTTAATAGTGCTTTAAAGAAAATTCCAGAACCTGATGACTCCATTGTTGAATTTGATGAAACTTAGCTAATACCAATCCTTCACCAACTTCTCCAAAACTATGAGGTTAAATTACTTCTAACTTCTTTATAATGCCCACCAACACCCTGATATCAAACCAGACAATGCAGGATAAGAAAGAAAATTACAATCAATATAAATGCAAATATCCTCAACAAAATACTAGCAAATCAAATTCAACAACACATTACAAAAGACCATTCAACATAATCAGTGGGAATTATTCCTGATATATAAGGATGGCTCAACATATGTAAATTGGTGATTGTAATAAATCACATCTGTAGAAGAACAAGGGCTATATGATTATCTCATTAAATGCAGGAAAAGCCTCAACATCTTTTCACGACAGAGATAATTTGACAAATTAGGAATAGAAGGACTAGATCTCAACCTAATAAATACCATATATGATAAACTCAAGGAGAACATTATTCTCAATAGTAAAAATTGAAACCCTTTCCTTTAACATCCCAAACTAAACAAGAATGCTTAATCTGACCATTTCTAGTCATTATATTATTGGGGGTCCTTGGCAGAGCTATCAGGGAAGAGAAATAAATAATAAGGGAAGAAACACAAATAATTTATCACAGTTTGTTGATAACAAGATTATATATATATATATATATATATATATATATATATATATATATATATATATATATCAGCAGTTCTCAAACTGTGGGTCATGACCCCAGCAGGGCTCAAAAGACCAAAACACAGGGACACAGGTTGCCTAAAGCCATTCCAAATCATAACTGTAGCAAAATTACAGTTTTGAAGTAGCCACCAAAATTATTTTTTTGGTTTGGGATCACCACAACATGAGGAACTGTATTGCGGTGTCATGGCATTAGAAAGGTTGAGAACCACTGAATTTGTATATGTACATATATACACATATATTTAAAACACAAAAGATTTCTGTTAGACTTAATAAAGAAATTCAGTACAGTTGCAGAATACAAAATCAGCATGCAAATTGTAAGTATATATATACATACATATATATACATATATGTATGTATATATATACATATATGTATATATATAATGTAATTAGTACAGGATCCATAGGGTCTCACTACATAGATCAGCATAGATCAGATTCATACTGATTCTCCTGTTATCAGCTTCCCAAGTGCTGGGATTACAGGCACACGCCACCATGTCCAGTCTTAAGAGTCTATATTTTTTAGATCCTATGTCAAAATTCCTGAGAACTAGATAGGAAGGGACATGTGTAGTCTTATTCCTCTTGGCTGCTTCCAGTTAATCTCTTTCCCTCTCTTAAATGTCACTGATCCTTTGAGGCTCACTCATACGGCTGCTGACCTGCTCATACACCCCCATTCGCTGCAGACTTCTTTCTTGGGTCCTTGTCTCTCCTATGCGAGCTGCTGAATACATACAAATGACTCACCTAACACTGTGTGTAGTAGACTCAATTGGGACCTCCCTCCCAAATTCATATGTTAACATCCTAACCCCTGTATCTCAGACTGTGACTGCATTTGGAGATAAGGTCTTTAAAGAGATATCAAGGTAAAATAGGCCACATAGATAGGCCCTGATCTAAGATGACTGTCACTCTTCTGAGAAGAGGACACATACAAATGATGGAGAGCCATGTATAGACACAGGAAGACTGTCACAGTCTGGTCATCTATGTCTGAAAAAGAGAGGCTTCATCGAAGCCAACTTTGTCCATCACTCTCAGATGTCCAACCTCTAGTATGCCAAGAAAATAAATTTCTGCCATTCTTTGTTTGTTCATTGAGACAGAGTCTGATTATACTGTCTAACCTGGCCTTGAACTCAATATGTAGCCCAGGATGACCTCCAACTGCCATGAGCCTCTTGCCTCAGTCTCCCTAGTGCTATGGTTACAGGCGTGCATGAACACACAGAGAATTTCTGCTGCCTGTCACCTAATCTGTTGTTTTTGTGATAGCAGAACATAGTAAATAAACTACCCTTGGGGATTTCATAGTTCTTCATTCTCCAATAACACTTTCTTCTGCTCCAACTCAGTCATCCAAACCTTTCCCTTGAATTCTGCACTTACCCTAAGTGGCATTACTGCTTCCAACATTTTAATTCCAATACTCTTTCTCTAAGCACTGCCTGTGTGTATGCTTGCTTTCTCACATGCCAGTTATTTTCGAAACCCAATTATTGATTCCTGCCCCCATCTCCAATGGACAGTTTCTGATCTACCTCCACCCTCCACTATCTTTCCCTCACTTCTTCACTAATGAGATTTTGTAGCTCACTGCTGGAATTCCCCTCTTGAAAAGAATCTCAGTCCCTTGCTCATCTCCTCCTCTGCTGTACTCTCCTGGGGAGTTCTAACCATGGACACACTTCTTGCCTGTATTCAGCAGGGTCCCTCCATCACACAACCAGGCTAACCAGGTCCTCTTGTTCTTTTGATTTTACATCTTTCTTCACTGAATTACCTTAAGAAGTGTCATGTTGGTTCCCTGTGATTTTCTGTGTTAGCCAACTTCCTCACGAATGAAACGAAGTACACCTGGGACTTTAAGGCAGAGCTGTTCATTTGGGAGTTTTGGGGGATCCAGTCCCTGGCCACTGTTCCAAGGCATGAATAGCAGAGCAGAATGGCATATTGGGAGAAGGCTGCTTGTGTCATGGTGAGCAGGAAGAAAAGTGAGAAGCGGGGGAGCTAGAGACAAGAATAGACCCTTCCAGGTCATGTGCCCGGGGCCTCTTTTCTGCCAGTGCTCTGCTCCTGAACACTAGACTTTCGGGGAACATTTCGGATCTCCCCATAACAATTACACATCCACGTGACCAACCTCTCTTGTCTTATATTTTCTTTTTGCACCTTCCTTCACTGAGACGTGCCTTAAAAATGATCATATTTGGGCCGGGCATGGTGGCTCATTCATGTAATCCCAGTACTCAAGAGGCTGAGACAGGAGGATCATTGTGTGTTCAAAACCAGCCTGCGCTACAAAGTGAGCTCAAGTCCACCCTGAGCTACACAGTATGACCCAGTCTTAAAAAGAGAAAACAAAACAAAACAAAACAAAAAAAAAACCCCAGAATCATCCTATTTGTTCCTCTGTGGAAGCCAGCTTGCCTTTAGGACATGCATCTGTGGCCCCAATCCCACAGCTGCTCTCAGTGGGCTGGCACATCTCAAACTTCTAATGCCCCAAATCCTTGATGCCGCCTATATGTAGCAAGGAGTCTAAAAGCAGACACCACGTGTGCTCTATGCTTGTTTTCTTTCCCAGTTGTGCCCTGTCCATACAGTGTGAATTCAGCCTCCACACCACGACCATGACTGATTTTGTCGAAGTTACCAGCGATCTCCTTGTTACTGTCCCTGGGGACACTTGCCTACCTGGTTTCATTCTTACTCAATGTTCCACTGAGCAAGGCAGTGAGTCTCTCCCCCAAATGCTCCTTGTGACACCACTCTCTTCTGTTTTTCCTCATATTTTTGTTTTTAAGATTTTCAGATTTTTATTTCTGGAACTGTATACACCAGGTATTAAAATGAAAAAAAAAAACAAACAAACAAACAAAAAAAAAAAACCAACTACCGGTGTTTTAGGTACAAATAGTAAAGCCAATGTCACATAGCAACTTCCTCTCGTATACCAGATACTAAAACTTGTTCTCATTGTCTCTAATTTGTCTCCATCTTGCAGAGTACTAATTTCAAACTGGGACAGCTGGAATCACTGGTCCTCTATTAATATCTACCATACATAACAATAAAGCTAGTAAGTTCCTCCTTTTAGTGAAAACATCAGGAACTTGTTACTTCTCCATTTTCCCCCTCTTTCCACACCTCCACTGGAGTCTCCTGTGCCGTCCCTACCACTCCACTCCACTCCACTCCACTCCATTCTTATCTCTCTGAAGTTTCCTGTCATCCATTTCCAGTGATATGGATCCCCTCAGAGGCAGGTGAGTCCCTGGTTTATCTCTGCGCACAAACTTCCACACTGCACCATCTTTCCTCCTCTTGGACCTCTCCACTTGATTCTCAGACCTAGGGTGTTCAAAGAGCCCCAGCCTTCTCCCCTTCCGGCAACCCAACTCCCAGTCTTTCGCAGCTGGCAGCCCGCTGTCCTCATTTTCTCAAATCAGAAACCTGAGCACCATCCTTGTGCCTTCCTCTCCTCCAACCGTTCTGCCCACACCAAATTTAATTCCATCCATCCCTTAAATGTGTCTTGAGCCACCGAGTTTTACTCACCAAGCTGGAATCCCCCATAACTGTCATTTCTTACCAAGAGAACTATCCCGGCCTTGATCCTAGTTTCTCTGGCTTGGCTCCTGGTTCCTCAATTAGGCCCTGACACAGTGGCTGCAGTAATCTTTTAAAAAAAGCAAATTGAACCCAAGGTGTTTCCCATCTCAAAACCCTCCAACGGCTTCCCCTTACACTTTTTTAAAAAGTGAGCACTTCTAATCCTGCCTTAACTGGGCCTGTGTGCTCCGGACCATATCATCTCAATGGCTTTCTCGTTCCCTTCTCTTTCGCATCAGCCTTCTTCCAGCCCCACCGGCTTTAACCTTCTCAAACAGAATGAAATCTTTTCTGTAATTAGGCTTAATAGATCCTGTTCTATGTTTTGTTGACCTTTCCCCTCACTGTGCATGGCTGGATTCTTTGCATTCTGGGTCACATTTATATATTAAACAGTAGTTCTTAATTTGAAAGTAAAATTTATACTTGGTGAAATGCACAAATATGTTACATAGTTGTGACAATGGATAAATATCTGCATATCCCAAATTCTCATAAAAAAAACTCCTCTCAGTTTCCTTCCCACTAAATGCCCACTCTGTCCAGAGGAAAACTGCTGTTTAGATTATTTCATCATTTTAAAAACAACTTTGTCTATACTCAGTAGCATAGTATAAAATCTTGAGTATCTGTCTTCTTTTGCTCAAAATAATATCAGGACGTTTGTCCATGTTACATCAAGTACTGTAGCATATCTTTTTATCATTGATTAGTGTTCTACTGTATAAGTATTACACAAATATATATATATATATATATATATATATATATATGTGTGTGTGTGTGTGTGTGTGTGTGTGTGCGCGTGTGTGTGTGTGTGTGTGTGTGTGTGTGTATTTGGTTGTTACAGGGTCTTACTATGAAGCTTGGACTCATAGTGATCTTCCTATTTATTGCCTTTCCAGCACTGGAATTATAGGTGAGTGTCACTACTCTGGGACTCTGTGGCCAGCTGAGCCACCCTGGAGCATGGCTGATGTGGCATGTGGTACTGGAGATCAAATCACAGTCCCTGTACTTGCCTAGGCTTGCCTAAGCAGGTGCCTTAGTCCACTGAGCTATCTCACTGGCTTTGTATTTCACAATGTTTAGGCTTATTCTCCCACTCACATACATTTGACTTGTTCCATTTGTTGTCGTTGTTAGGAATAACTTTGCCAAAAGCAACTTCTTGAATGGATATGTGTTTTTATTTCTCTTGGGAAAATGCCTGGAACTAGAATTCCAGAGTTACAAGATAGTCCTGGGTTTAATTTTATAAGAAGCTACTAAAGCTTTTTCCAGAATAGATGTACAACTCTACAATCTCGCTAACAAGAGATTAGAGTTCTGGCTGCTGTACATGCTTAGTAATACTTTAGTTATAGAATTTTGACTGGGCGTGGTAGCGAATGCCTGTAATCCCAGCACTTGGGAGGCTGAGGCAGGAGGATCAGTGCAAGTTCGAGACCAGCCTGGGCTACAAAAGTGAACTCAAGGCCGGCCTGAACTGCACAGTGAGACCCTGTCTCAAAAAGACAAAAAAAAAAAAAAAAAAGAATTTTGATTATTTTGTTATTTTAATGGTCAATAATGCCAGTCACTGTGGCTTTAATTTGGATTTCTGTGACAAGTGAGTTTGAAAACTTTCTCATTCACTCTATGACCATGACTATATTTTCCTTTATCTCACTTTGAAATGCTTGAGACTTTTCTCAAGTGCTTTAACTATACATTTATTGGGTCATTTGTTTTCTTTTAGAGTTGTAGTTCTTTATATATCCTGGATACAAGTTTGGTGTAAGCTTTGTTTTGTGAGCACTTCCTCCTGGGTGTGGAGTGCCCATTCATTTTCTTAATGGTGTCTTTTTATGAGCAGAACATTTAAATTTTGATGAAGCCTAATTTATCAGTTTCTTATTTTATAGTCACTGTCTTCTATGCGGTCCCTAAAAGATCTCTGCTGCTCCAAGGTCAAAGTAGTATTTTAGGGTTTTTGCCTAAAGCATTATAGTATCTGTTTATGCTTAGGTCTGTTTATATTCTCAATTGATTTTTGTATATAGTGTGAGACAGGATTTGAAATTTACTTTTCCATATGTCAGTAGCACTGGAATAATATTGAAAGACTTTGGCTTTTATTGTGGATATATATATATATATATATATATATATATATATATATGCCATTTCATTTAAGTGTGCAATTCAGTAACTTTAATTACATTTACTACGTTGTATATCCATCACTATTATATACTTCCAAAACATTTTTATCACTACAAAAAAAATTCTGTAGCCTTTCAACCACAATTGCTTATCTTTCTGCCTCTCTACTCATGTCCTAGCAATGTTTAATCTGCTTTATATCTGTACAGATTTGCCTATTATGGATATTTGATATAAATGTCTGACTTATTTAACTTACTATGATATTTTTGAGGTACCTTAATATTACAGCATGCATCAGAACTTCATTCCTTTTGAGAATGAATATATATATATATATATATATATATATATATATATATATATGTATATATATATATATATATATAGTTTTTTATCAGTTTTTCTGTTAATAGATACATGAATTGTTTCTGTCTTTGAGCTATTGAAAATAATTCTGGAATATAAATGACACCTAGGTATCTGTAGTCTCTTATAATCCCTTTGACCTCTGCAAATGACTATCTCATTTTTATTTCTGCTTTTAGTTGTTTGTGAGCTTTTTTTTCTGTTTGTCTAATTATAATTTTATAGTTTTATTGGCGTTTTCAAAAACCTAACTTATGTGTTCCTTGATTTTGTTTCTGCTGTTTTATTGCTCTTAACTATTTATTATTTCTAGTACTTCTGCTAATCTTGGTTTCTATTTGCTCTTCTATTTATATTTACTCAAGGTGCAGAGTTATTAGAGATCTACCTGCTATGTTGTGGGCCCTCATAGCTATGTATTTATCTTGAGCATGCCCTGTGCTCTGTTCCCTGAGTTTAAGCCTGCTGTGCTTTGGATTGCCTTAATTTCCAAATATTTTCTAATTTCTTTTTAGCACAACATAAAACACTGTCGTTTAACCTTGTTTTCTTATCTTTTCACGAATGTTCCAGTTTGCTTTCTATAATTGATTGGATCTTCCTTCTATTGTGGTTAGCCAGCAGTACTTTTTGTTATTTCACTATTTTAATATTTACCAAGTCTCATTTTGTGGCCTAGCCCACCAGGGTTGAATCATGGCCCCTGAAAGTCCAAGTAGACTAATAACAGGTAAGAGAATGTGCCCTTGGGAAGAGTGCACCTAATTTTTATAGACCACAATATGCATGTCTATCAACTGTAGCTGATTTATAATGTTTTTCAAGCCTTCTCCTTCGTCACTGATCTTCTACCTAGATGATCCATACATTATTGAAAGTAAGGTATCAAAGTCTGAAAAGATCTTAATTGTTCTTTCATTTTCAAAGCATAGCAGCAATAGAATATAAAGTCAAGAAGTTGAGGCATTGACAGATAGCAGATAAGGAATTCGTGATTACTTTTTTCTTCCAGTAATTTAAATGTATTGTCCCATTATTTTCTTAACCTTTTTAGTTTCTGATAAAAAAAATCAGTCACATCAGAGATCCTTGATGAATAACTCCTTTGTTGATGCTTTCAAAAGTCTGTTTTGGCTTAGACTTTTTTGTGGGTCTTTTTTTTTTTTTTAACCTCTTTCTATCTACAGTACATTAAATTCTTGGATTTGTAGAATCATGTCTTTCATCAAATTTGGGGAGCTTTTGGCTACTTTTTGAAATAGTCCCTGTCACCTTTTCTCTTCTTCTTGTACTTCCAGAACCCATAAGGTGCATATTTTGCTTTGTGTTACTTAATAATGACCCTCAGAATCTATGACCCTCACTTTTTTCATTCCTTTTTATTCTTCATTTCCCCCAGGCTCTACAATTTCAAATATATTACTTTTACTTCCATCAAACTTTTATTCTTCTTTCTCAGATATGTAGTTTAACCCCTCCAGTAACATTCTCCTTTCTGTTTTCTAGAACACCAATAAATCTGACTTTGACATCTGTTTATTTTTCAGTGTTTCTTAGAGTGGTGAGCGAGACTCTGATTTTGTTTATATTTCCTTTCTGAAAAACTTTTCATGGCTTCTTTTTTGAAAAATCATGTCAATATCTCAATTTCTTGACTTTATATTCTATTATCTCTATTATTTATTTTATTTATTCCTATGCAAATACCACTGATGTTGAATGCTGCAGATTTTATAGAAAATCCACTATTTTTGACTCCTCTAGATTATCTGCATTCTATTGCTTATATTTTATAATTATCTTATATATACATATTTATACAATATTATGACTTGTTTTTAGCTGTCAAACATAAAGAATTCAAGAGGGAAGGAATAGGGTATTACATTTACTCATCTACGTGTCACTTATATTCATGTTGTTCTCCCTTCACTTCCTGATGTTCCAAGTTCCCTACTGGAATTACTCCCTTTGTTTTAAAAACTGCTTTTAACAGTTGGTTTCACTTTGATTCATAAAGGATATTTCATCATCGTTCTTCTGGATGTAGAATTTTCTTTTTCTGGAACCAGGGATTGAACTCAAGCCTTTGCACTTGCCAGACAAGTGCTTATCCTATTGCGCTATCTCCTTAGCTCCTACATGTAGAATTCTGAGTTATGAGATTCATTTCTCATTTTCCAGAATTTAAAAGATATTGTGATATTTCCTTTAGACCTTTATGGGTTTTGATGAGAAATCCATATTCCTCGAAGTCATTGTATTCTTTATATAATGATGTGACATTTACCTTTGGATGCTCCAACGATTTCTTTGTCTTTGCTTTTTAGCAGTTTCATTAAAATGTACTGGAGGCATGGATATTTTGGGTTTGTTATGTTAGAGATTTATTGAATCTCAAGTTATTGGTTGTATTGAATCTATCGGGATATCTTCAGGGAATTTGGGAAGCTTTATGGCATTATTCTCTGTGATTTAAATTTTTCACTTGTTTTAAGTATGTTTGCATTGCCTGTTGGGGCGTTTTTATGCTTTAGTTTCAATCTTTGTAAGTATCAGTGTCATGACGTCTTTTAGTATAAGAGTTGATATTTTCTTGCTCTTTTGTATCATGAGAAGTTTGGAGGATGTGCTCTGGCTCTGCTGAGCACTATATCACGAAATTTGGCCTCTTATGCAGTCTCATGCAGATGCCTATAGTGGTTTAGGAGGTAATTAATCCAGCTAGCGTCAGGCTTTCAGGGCAGACCTTCCAAGTAGGGCTGTTCAAATCATTCCCATACTACGCCACCTAGAGGCCATTCTTGGAATGGCTGTTACTCTCTGGTTCTGTGATATTTTTTGTTTGTATTGTTTTGGTAGTGGGGATCGAACTCAAAACCTTGCACTTGCCAGGCAAGCACCTATTCCACTGAGCTATGTCCCTGGCTCCTCTGGTTCTGTTTTTAACATACGGATGAAGATTGTATTTACCTGTGTATTTCTTGAAAGTCAGACCAAGAATCCATAACAATTTTATCGATTTCTTTATTTAGCGTTATCTTCTCTATGATTTGCCAATACTTTCTTTTTCGTTTTATTTTTTAATTTATTTTATCTTTTTTGGAGGAAGGGTCTACAGCAGCGATTCTCAACCTGTGGGTCGCGACCCCGGCGGGGGTAGAACGACCAAAACACAGGGGTCGCCTAAATCCATCAGAAAATACATACTTAAACCCATGCTATGCCATGGTGAGATGTTATTTACTGGAATTAGTAATAAACATTTCTCAACATATAATTAAATATTGTTTTGTGATTAATCACTATGTTTAAATTATGTTTGATTTGTAGCAATGAGAATACATGATGCATATCAGGTATTTACATTCCGAATCATAACTGTAGCAAAATTACAGTTTTGAAGTAGCCACCAAAATTATTTTTTGGTTTGGGGTCACTGCAACATGAAGAATTATATTGCGGGGTCACGGCAGTAGGAAGGTTGAGAACCACTGGTCTACAGGGTGTTCAGGGTCTCACTACTAGATCGGACTCGTAGTGACCTCCTGTTCACAGCTTCCCAAGAGCTGGGATTACAGGTGGGCTCCACCACGCCCAGTTTCAATTGCTGTCTCAGCACTAAGCGGGGAGGGACCGGCATGGCAGCCGCAAGGATGGAACCCCCTACCCATACTTTCTGATTCTCTAAAGCACAGCTATTTTGTAGTTTGGTCAATAAGTTGAAACTTTCAATACCTCATCCTGCTTCATGATTCTGTAATTGTAATAGCATTGAGGGCAAATCTGTATGAGGAAAAGATGCGGAAAAAAATAATATGGGACACCCACCCCACCCCCACCGCCATTTTCTTGGGACTAAACCAGGGCTCTGTGCTTGCTCTGAGCATTGGAAGGCTCGAAGCCTCACCCGTTTGGTCAGAACTGGGGAGCTTCTCCTCATGCTCTTTCTTTTTCTCTGTCCCAGAACTCACTGCTAGGTTTTGGGACTGTGTTAAGATTAGATCTGGAGATACCAGAAGAAAAAAATTTCTCATGAATTCACTACCAGTTTAGTGAATTTGCATTCTTGCCCACTCGCCCAAGCTGCTTGCCACCTCTTTCTTTTCAGAGTCCTCAAATAGCCGCTCTACATATTCTGTCAAAATCGCATAGCTGCATTCAGTGAGAGAGGCTTTGCCCCATGTGACTGCATCATCTTACCCCAAACTGATGGTGCTTTTCTAGCGTGTCAATGGAGAAATTTGAAAAATTGCTGTTTTTTAACTTGTCGATATAAGAACTTGGTATAGATAGCCCTTTTAATACTGCTTACGTTACATGCCACAAATATTGACACAAATGAATGAATTGTTATCATTCATTTGGATTAGTTTCTAATTTCCCTTATGATTCTTCATGGACACATGGATAATTTGCAAGTATCTTATTTAATTTAGAAGCATTATGGATTGTTTGGATATCTTGTTACTACTTATTTCTAGTGTTGAGTAGATGATGTATCTTGAAAACATTTTAATATTTTTAAACTTTATAGGGGCTCTTTTCTTTGTGCAGAGTTTTATCTGTCCTGGTGAATATTGTACTTCTGAGAACATGCTTTTTTTTTGCCAGGTAAGGTGAAAACGTTGTTTAAATCCTTTAGAATATTGCCGAGTTAAAAATCTTTTTGCTATTTTACCAATCACTGAAAGAAAATTATGCTCACATATTTTTATGTTATGCTCCTATCTTAGCTACTTTTTATTCATTGCTGGGACAAATACCCAATGCTGAAAATGAAGGAAGGAAAGGTTTATTTAGCTCACAGTTTGTGGAGGTTTCAGTTCATACTCTGCTGCCTCCAAGGCAAAAAACACAGCAGAGGAGGGGCAACCGCTGTGGCATCCATCAAGCCTCTGTCTTCCTTCCAAGCAGGTGTTCCACTGTGAAGACTAGAGCTCCCCGGAGGTGGCACAGATGCGAAGGTGAAGCTCCTCTGAAGACCAGGACTTCTTCAAGGAAGCTGGGCAGGGCCACACAAAGGCTTCCTCAACTCCTTTTTATACATTTTGTGTGCTGAGTCACTCTGGGTGACCCATCTGGTCCTAAGGTAGAACCAATCACACCCCAGGGTGGGACCAATCATGTCCCAGGGCAGACCCTCCACAGAATGCAGGATGGGGCCCCCACAGCCTGGATCCTGCAGAGCTGATCCAGCCAAGCTTTCTCAAGTTGATACAATGTATCAACCACCAAGGTTCCTGGCCACCCTGGTTAATTTCCTATATTTTGCACCTCCATCATGAGTTGCATGTGTTTGTGTGCCTTCACCCATTTTCTGCTCCTATGACGTAATACTACAGAATGGGCAATGTATGGGCAGCAAAAGCTTATTTTTCTCATGGGTCTAGAAGCTGAGAAGTCCGAGGGCATGGCACCAGCATGTGACCCCTCATGCTGCCGGACGCAATGACAAAGGGCAGGCAAGCCCCAGGACAAACCTAAGAATAAAGACAGGGCCACTTTCACAGTGAGCCAGTGCGTGACAACTAACGCATTCCTCTGATAATGACATCAGCGCTTATGTGAGGGCATAGCGCACAAGACCTCATTAAGCACTTACCAGCATGCGCGTCTCATTCACCCTTATACTTGGGGATTAAGTTTCTCACATAAACTTTTGGGGGACTCACTGTGCAGCAATTTGTATTCTCTATGTTTTCTAAAGAAGTGACACTTTAATCTTTTGCATTTTAAAAAATGATCTCTGCTAATACTTCTTGTCTGAAAGTCTATTTCATCTGATATTTATACTGTCATTTCACCTTTACAAAACCTTCTTATGCATGGAAAATTGTTTTTATTTTTGAAAAAGTACTTTAAAACTATTTGCTTTTCTGCATTTAAAGTGTAGCTAGGTCATGATTTTTCATTTTTCCATTTTAACAAAAATCCATACATATCTGAGATATTTGGGGATAAATTCAAACTTATGTATAACATTTGATAATTAACTTTAATAAATTAAATTATATTGAGATAATTATAGACTCATGTGTAACTGCAAAATATAAAGTTTCATTTGCGAAAGAAAAATAAATTCTGGAGCTCTACTATATAGTTTCATGACTACAGTTGACTTAAAACTTGCTGCGAGGGAAGATTTTATGCTAATTATTCTTAATATCAAAATAGTAACAATAACATCTGATCCCTGGTACTGCAAAAAAAAAAAATTAAAAAATAACAACATTAATGGTGAAAGGGCACCTGGCCTGCAATGCCGGCCCCATTCCTGGGGTGCACTGAGATGACAATTGAGATTGGGTGTGGTGGAGCGCTCCTGCAATCCCAGCTCTTGGGAGGCTGTAAACAGGCAGATCACTATGAGTCTGATCTAGTAGTGAGACCCTGAACACCCTGTAGAACCTTCCCTGAAATACATTAAAAAAAAATGAAGGGGCAAGAGGAAGCTTAGGCAAGTGATATATTTATGGCCTTGGCAGTATTTTCATAGGCATTTATGTATTTCCAAACTTATCAAGTTATTAGATATATAGTGTTTCAGTTACACCTTTGTTAGGTGATTTCTTTCTTTCTTTTTTTTTGAACCAGGGATTGAACTCAAGACCTTGCACTTGCCAGGCAGGCACTTGTGCCCTTGAGCTATCTCCCCAGCCCCTGTCAGGTGACTTTTAAAAAGACAAAAGAATGGGAAGGAAGGAAGGAAGGAAGGAAGGAAGGAAGGAAGGAAGGAAGGAAGAAAAATTTCTTTAAGCTTATCTCCTAATTTTCCCAGTTGTAACATTTTACAAAACTATAATGCAGTACAGTATAACTGGGATAGTGACATTGATGCAATCCATCAGTCTCAGTCAGATTTATTGTGTGTGCGTGTGTGTGTGTGTGTGTGTGTGTGTGTGTGCATGTCTCTGTGTGCATACACATATATCAAGGTTCTATACATTTTTATCAACTGCATAGTTCCATAAACCAACCATCACCGTTAAGTACTGGATTATCCCAACACCACCAAAACCCCCATGTTGCCCACTATAACCGCACACCCCTCTGTCCCACTCGCCAGCCATCTTTCCAGACTCCTTGTGGTATTCTCTACTTTCTCAACTTTGTACTTTACTAAATGGACCCACACGGTATGGCCTTTTGTCAATTGATTTCTTCTTTCCTTGTGATTCTTGGAGATTTCTCGAAGTTGACGCATGTACTACAGTTGCCTTAATGCTTGGTGCTCCACGGGTACATGCCATGGCATATATTCACAGGTGTCTTACCACCTATTTGCTGAAGGACGTCGGATCTAATTTCAAATTCACCGTTACAAGTAAAGGTGCTAAGGGCCTGGCGGGATGGCTCAGTGGTCTAAAGCGCCTGTTTGGGAAAGCTTGGGTGGCTTCAGGGACCACGGTTTGATCCCTGGCACTGCATGCTGTGCCAGCCCTGCCCTTGGGGCGGGCTGAGCCGGCCATAAAAATGAGTGAATAAACAAATAAAGGTTCTGAAACAAGAAAAAAAAATCTTTAAAAAAACAATTAAAGGTGGTAGAAATAGTCATGTATATGCTTTTACATGAATACAAATTATTATGTTTCTGGAATAGATGCCCAAGAGTGCCACTACCAACCAGCATTCAGGTATCACTTTTTTTAAAAAAAGAATTTAGCTAATTTGATAGGTGTGTAGTGCTATCTCATGTGGTTCTAATTTGTATTTGTCTAATGACGAATGACATTCAACAACTTTTCACCTGTTTATTTTCTAAATCTACAGAAAAGTCTGTTCAGTGTTTTGTTCTTTTTCCAGCTGAATTTTCATTATAACTCAATTGTAAGTTCTTTGCCTATTACAGGTAATGATGCTTTGCAGAATATATGTTTGGTAACTATTTTCTGTCTTTTATTTCCTTTTATTTTTCACCTAGTATTTTACAGAGCAAGCTTTAATTTTTTATTTCAAAGATAAAAAAGATTCAAAGCATTAGATTCTTTCTTTTATGGATCATGTTTTGGTATAAAGTGTTAGAACTCTTTCCCTGGCCCTACTGATCCTGAAGAGTTTCTCACATACTCTTTGCTAAAAGTTTTATTTATTTATTTATTTGTTTTTTTATGTTTCTGCCTACAATCCATCTGGAGTCAGTTCTTACTTATGGTGTGAGATACAGAGGTTCAAGTTCAGGCTCTTCCTCATGGATGTCCAAAGCCTCCAGCACCACTGGATGAAAATCCTGCTCTCCTCCATCAGGTTGCCTGTGCACCTTTATTGAAAGTCAGTTGTCACACTTGTGAGAATCTAGTTTGGAGTATTATAGTCTTTTCCAGTGACCCATTTGTTCATTCTTTCACCAATGTATCAATTTTTATTACTGTAAAGATACAGTAAGTTTTGAAATTGGATGATTTCTCTTGATTTTTTTTCTTTTTCTTAAGATCATTTTATCTGTGTTTTTGTACACAATTTTAGAGTAAATCTATATTTGATTTTTTTAAAAAAAAGCTCTTGCAGTGTTTCTATAGGTATTCTCTTAAACCTATAGCTCAATCTGGGAAGAATTCACAACGTTACCAAAATGAGTTTTCCAGTCTATTTCCATTTATTTAAGGTTTTTTTATTCATTAATATTTTATAAATTTCAGTATAGAGATTATGTGGCTGTTTGTTAACTATCTACTAAGTATTTTATTTTCTTTGGAGTTCTTTTAGAGAATATTGTGCTCTTAATTTTGGTTTTTGCATGTTCATAGTTGTGCGTATTACTATAAGAAATATAATTGCTGCTTGGTCTTGTATCCTATAATCCTGTTGTGCTCATTTGTTAATTCTGTAGAGATTGAGGGAATCTTTTTTTTATTTTCTGTGTTTTTTCATGTTATTTTTAAACTAATTTGCTTTATTTTTTTCCCCTTGTAATGAGTATGCCTGTTCATTATTTCCTTTTTACTTGTACTAGAGCAGTGGTTCTCAACCTTTCTAACGCTGTGACCCCGAGTTCCTCATGTTTCAGTGATCCCAAACCAAAAAATAATTTTGGTGGTTACTTCAAAACTGTAATTTTGCTACAGTTATGATTCAGAATGGCTTTAGGTGACCCCTGTGTTTTGGTCATTCCACCCCCGCAGGGGTCACGACCCGCAGGTTGAGAACCACTACTCTAGTACATGTGATGTTAACTGTACATTTGCTTGATGTTTTTGGTCAAGTTGAGATACTTTCTCCCCATTCCTGTTTTTCTGATTTTCTTTTCATGAATGAGTTTTACACTTTGTCAAATTTTTTGTCTGAATAAATTTACATACTTTTTCTTTTTTAAGACTGTGTGATAGATTACACTTATTGAATTTTAAATATCAAGCCAAATTGATATACCTGAAACAGTGGAATACAGTGGCAATAGCCATATAGTTTTCTTACACACTGTGAATTTCAATTAACTAAGATTTTGAAGACTTTTATGTCTAAACTTATCAGAGATAGCAATCTGTTGTTTTCTTTACATGTACTGTCCTTGTCTGGCTTTTGTGTCAGAGTAACATGACCTCACAGAATGAGTTAGCAAGTGGCAGCACCTTGCATTAACTGTCTAGTCCTCTTGATTTACTATTGCTGCTGTAACAAATCACCTCAAGCCTAAATGGTTAAAAAACACAATAGTCTTACAGATCTGCAAGTCAGAAGTCCGAGCTGGGAGCCATTGGGGCAATACAAAGATGCCACCAGGAGTGCTTTCCTTCTGGAGTTCCTGGGAGAGAACCTGCTTCTTTACCTTGCCCAGCTTCTAGAGCTCACCTGCCTTCCTGGACTCCTTTCTTCATTTTAAAACTACCAGCACAGCACTTTCAAATTCTCTCTCTCTCTCTCTCTCTCTCTCTCTCTCTCTCTCTCTCTCTCTCTCTCCCTCTCTCTCTCTCTCCTACACCTTTATTTTATTTTTTTGTACTTTAAGAAAGGGTCTACAATGTGTTCAGGCTCTCACTACTAGATCAGACTCTTAATGAGCCGCCTGTTTACAGCCTCCCTAGAGCTGGGATTACAGGTGTGCACCACCACGCCCAGTCTCAATTGCTATCTCAGCACACCCTGGAGCTAGGGCTGGCATGGCAGGCCTGGGATCGAACGCCTGGCCCCTGTGCCTGCTTGCAGGTGCTTTAATCCACTGAGCTATTTGGCTGGCCTCTCTCTCTCATCCTACAGTTTTGTTGTGTCACTTATAACAAAGAATAACAGAATTCATCTCATCTAAACAATAGAAGGAAAACAGCCTGAAAAAATAACAGCATATCAGACACCTGTGTTGTCCCCAGACACAGTGGGACAACAGTCAGATCTAACATCTGCACCTGAGATAGAAGAAAGTAGTGCTGAAAGACGACTTGGAGAAATATTTGGTGGAAACTTTCCATCTGTGGCTGGAGGGACAAACACATTCACAAAGCTGCACAAACAAGGACTCAGATAATCCTGGTACCAATGATTTGCCTGGATAATCCAAGGAAAGACCCCATCTTGACATCATCAGCAAAATCCTTTTGCCCTGTAACTTAACACCATCACAGCTTCCAGGGTCTTTATTCTGCCTACCGCACTCTGATTTTCTGGAACAGCCTGTGGGAAAACGGTGTTACTTCTTTTTTATGTGTTGCTCAAATTCTTCTGTGAAGCCATCTGGGTCTGGATAGATCTTTTTTTTTTTTCAGGAGTTTTTATGTTTATAAATGGTTTCTGGAGTGTTCTCGTTGCTTATTTAATCTTCACTGAGTATTAGTAGCTTTGTAGGCTTTGGAAGCATTGATTCATGTCCTCCTAATTGTCTATTTTATGAATACAAAGTTGTTAGCGCTCAGGTAACGTGAAATGTTCCCCTATTATCTTTCAAAAATGGGTTTTATTTTCAGGGCAGTTTTAGAGTCACAGCAAAATTAAGCAGAGGATATGCAGATTTCCCATGGACCCCATCTCCATGCTTGCATAGCTTTCTGTCACCATCACCTTTCACCAGAATCGTGGATTGTTTAGAGTTCAAGAGCCTGTATTGACATCCAATTGTCACTCAGATTCCACAGCTAATATTAGAGCCTGTTATTGGCATTGTACATCTATAAGATGCAATTTATGACAGGCACCCATCATCATTATAGTCTCACGTACAGTATCACTGCTGTAAAAGTTGTCTGTGCTGTTCCTAGTTATTCTTCCTCACCCTTAAGCCTCAGGATGCACTGATGTTTTTACTATCTTCATAGTTTTGCTCTTTCCAAAATGTCATATATGTGGAATCACACAGTATGAGTGCTTCTCAGGCTGGCTCCTTTCATTTCATAATATACATTTATATTTCCTCCATGTGTTTTTGTGGCTTGATAGTTCATTTCTTTGTAGCACTAAATAAAATTTCATTGACTGGATGGACCACGGATGATTTATCCTCTTGCTTACTGAAGGATGTCTTAGTCGCTTCTCTGTTTTCACAACTATAAATAAAGCTGCTATCTATATCCATGTAGGAGTTTTTATGTGAGTGTAAGTTTTCAACTCCTTTGGAAATACCAAAAGAGCATGATTGCTAGATCGTATCATAAGAGTATGATGCATTTTGTAAGAAACTGTCAAATTGTTTCCCAAAGTGGTTGCGTCATGTTGCAGTGCTGTCTGCAGTGAACGTCATAGTTCTTGTCCTTTACATCTTACCAACGTGCATTATTAGTATTTTGGATCGTGATCTCTCTAATAAGTGCACAGTGGTGTTCTATTGTCATTTTAATTTGCATTTTTCTGACAGCATACCATGTGGAGCAACCCACCTGTATATATATCTGGCTTGGTGAGGTGTCTGTTAAAGTCTCTAATCATTTTTTTTTCTGATCCATTTTTAATTGGCTTATTTGTTTGCTCTTTTTGTTGTTGAGTTTTAAGAATTCCTTGTGCATTCAAAATAATAGTTATTTATCAGATTTACCTTTTGCAAATATTTTCTCATAGTGTTGGCTTCTCTTTTTTTTTGCCCCCTTTACAGTATCTTTCCTGAAAAGAAAAATTAAATTAAATTTATTAATTTATTAACTTATTTCTGTCTTTAGGGAAGAGTCTATAGGATGTTCAGGGTCTGACTACTAGATCACGCTTGTAGTGATCCACCTGTTTACAGACTCCCAAGAGCTAGGATTACAGGCACGTGCCACCATGCCCATTCTCAAATGTTGTCTCAGCATGCCCCAGGGATGGGGATGGCACTGGCGTGGCAGGCTCAGGGAAAAAATTTAATTTTAATGAAAACCAGCTTTTTAATTATTTTCTTCATGGTTGGTGCTTTGGTGTTGTACCTAAAAAAGTATTTCCTAAGTCCTAGATTGTCCCTTATGTTCTAGGAGTTTTATAGTTTGACACCCTATATTTAGGTTCATGATTCATTTTGAGTTAATTTTTGTGAAAGGTGTAAAATATGGATTATTTTTTGCATATGGATGTCCAGCTTCTTTCCATCACCATTTGCTGAAAACAGTGATCTTTCCTCTAGTATCTTTATTTTGCATATTTTTAGGACTCCCTCTTGATTATTTATAGTCCATGTAATTATATCTCTTTACAAGTTTTCTTAATGATTTTTGGATATATATATATATATATATATATATATATATATATATATATATATATCTTCATCCACTAATATTGACATTTGACCACTTGGAGTGAAATGGGAAAACTTAGCTTCCATTCAGTTCTCTTTATCCTCCACAGTTTTATACATCTTTATCTGGAGCATAAGATGTGATTATACATGTGGTTTCAATAATTAAATATGACTGATAAAGTAGATAAGGAAAGTTCACTACATTACCTGTGTTCACAGTTCTGCTATCTCCCTCTCTTCTAGTGCTACGGGTTTCCCTTTCATTTTGGCAGTCTACAGGTGTTGGTCTACTAGTGGGAAATTATTTTCATTTTCTGTATTCTTCAAATGTTTTTATTTTCTTCTTCATTCCTTAAAAAGAGTTTTTGGCTGCTATAAAACCTGTTAAAGTTCTCCAAAGCTATTTTTAAAGTGTATTGGAATGGAGTTACTTGGGCCTGTCTTGAGCTTGGGTTTCCATAATCTGCTGAATGTGTAGGTATGCCACTCCAGCTACATTTAGCAAGTTTTCAGCCAATATTTCTCCAAATACTCCTTAAATACCATGCTCTTTTCTCCTTTTGGGACTTTGATGACATAGATGTTAGATTTGTGCCCAAGGCTCTGTTTATTATTTTTTTCAGTCTGTTTTCCCTCAGTTGTTCACATTGGATGAATTCTATTGTTCTTTTGTCAAGTTCATTGATCTATGCTTTGTCATCTCCTCTCTATTATTGAGCTCACCCAGTGGGATTTTCATTTGTTATTATCTTTTTCAGTTCCATAATTTCAATTTGGTTATTTTTATAACTTCTATATTGAGACTTTGCTGGTGTTTCAGAAAATTTGGCAATTAATTATTAAACCACTCCGATGACACACATTTAAAATATGTCTGTCATATAATTCTGATAACTGGTTCATTGCAGGCATTGGTTGACGGTCTCTATCCCTGCTTCTTCCACCAAAGCCGCTGGGATGGTAGAGGAGTGATGAATGGAGGGAGACAGCGGCTCTTGTCTCAAAGCTGCCTCCATGACCATCTCAATTCTGGGGAATTCAGGGGTGAAAGCTACAGAAATAGGAAACTATGGTTGGCTTGGCATTGCTTATTTTTCCTCTTTCTAGGTGCTATTATGATGAGTAATCTTCAATAGCACCCAGACATTTTCCAATTGTTAGGGGATTCTTGATCTTGTATTTTATTTTCGTAGACACCTCTTTAGAGTTGCTACATGAGGCTTGAATTACTCTTAATGGATTGTGGCTCCAATGGCAATTTAACTAGTACAGCCTTGTGGTGATGTCTTGTTCTTGGCTAAATTCCTGTCATTAGGGCCCCTATTTATCTCTGCAGGCTTACTTGAAGGGAAAGAAGGAATGTCACTCACTGGGAGAGGGTTCCCTGTGTATTTCCCTCCCACATATCTGGCTTCTCTGAGAATGTGATGAAAGCTTCAGGCCTGTGAGGACAATAAGACTTCTTGGA
The DNA here is from genome assembly GCA_004027025.1 of Myocastor coypus. NCBI lineage: Eukaryota > Metazoa > Chordata > Mammalia > Rodentia > Myocastoridae > Myocastor > Myocastor coypus. Next base: position 96,533 of record PVJA010000972.1, read on the forward strand.
CTATGCCATTTGTCATGGACGGGTCTCTTTCTGTAATGCTACCCGCAATAGAAACAGGCTTGGGCCACAGGGACAAACAAGTTTCCAGGCTAATGCATCTTGTTGTCTGCTCCAGATATCATTGCCCTTGGTGTCTGTTGGTGGAAAGCAGTAATGCGGAACTTAACAGGGGAAGAAAAGTATTCCCCCTAGTCAATCAACCTCCATGTTAGGAGACATTGGGATCACTTGATTGTGTTCAAAGGGCTTCTGTTTAATTAGAGAAGCAATGGGCCTCCCTGGGAAGTCTTTTGTTACTTGATTACAGTCAAGAAATGCCAGCCTGGATCAGTTTCTTGTCTTGGTTAGGACACAACACACCCTGACACTGTGCTGTTCCTTTTGTCCTCAAGTGACATCACTAAACCTTGTTCTTCCTCTTACTCTTTTATGGGGCTCTCCTTTCATTGTCTCTTGTGCCATTTCCAGGGTTTATATTGTCCTTACCAAGAAGAAACAGAGGACGATACTCTACATTACCCAGTGTGGCTGGAAAGACCTGCCTATTGTTTCTTACTTTTTTCATTTGTTCTTATTCTTCTGTCTTCTTTCTTCCCTTGTGTTAATTGAATAGTTCTAGTATTCCAGTTTAACTACTCTCTTGGCTTTTCTTTTCTTGGCTGTTGATCTAGACCTCTTTGCTGAAATTTTGTGGTGATGCTGAAGATTTATTTTGATGTGCATCTTTTACTGCTCTCAATTTTCTTTGTCATCTTCTTGGGGTTTTATAGTTTTAAAGTCATCCTCTAGGTGTTTGGCTCACTCTGAGTTGATTTTTGTGGATGGTATAAGATCTGGGCCTAGATCTACTTTTTCCCGAATATTCCAGCACCTTTTGTGAATGAGATTCTTTTTCCTATTCAGTTTCCTTGCTCCTTTGTCAAATATCAGCTAAATCTGAGTCCGTTTCTAGACTGTTCTATTACACTGATCTCTGTCTATTTTCCACTGATACCACATTGGCTCAGTTATTGTAACCTTATAGCCAGTGTTGGAGTTGATGAAGGCCAGTCACCAACTTTTTTCTTTATCATTTTGGCTGTACTTGGTCTTTTGCCTTTTCTTCTAAACTTTAGAATCAGTCTGTCATTATTCATAAAATAGCTGCTGAGATTTTAATTAGGATCACAGTCAATCTATAGAACAATTCTGGGAGAATTTATACTTCACAATATTGACTCTTCCTGTCCATGTATATAAAATATTTCTTCATCTAGTTAGGTCTCATTTCATTATATGTGTTTTTTAGAGATACAACTTTTTCTTATATAAGTATACATAGTTTGTGACCCTTGTATACCTAATACGTCATTCGTAGGGTGCCAGTGTAAATAATGGTGTGGTTTTAATTTTAAAATTCAATTGTTCATTACTGGTGTGTGATAAAGAAATTGACTTTTATGTTTTAACCTTCCAGAATGTTTTTTTTTTTTCTTTTGGTTAATTCCCTAGGATTTTCTACATAGATAACCATGTTGTCTACAAACAAAATTTTGTATTCTTATTAACAATCTGTATGCATTTTATTTCCTTCTCTTCTTGCTGTGGCTTCAGTGTGTTTCCCTCAAAATTTGTTTTCTGAAACTTAACAACCAATATGATGGTATTAAAAGATGGAGTCTTTAGGAAGTGAACCCCTCATGAATGGATTTGTACCCTTATAAAAGAGGCTTCAGAGAGACTTCACCACCCTTGTCTTTTCCATTTGTTTTTTCACATGGTGACACAGTGTCCCTCGCCTTGATGAAATGCAGCAGCAAGAGGGAGCGGGCTCTCACAGACTCGGAAACTGTGGAAGCCTTAATCTTGAGCTCCCAACTTCCTCAACCATGTGAATAAATTTCTGTTCATCCTAAATGACCTAACCTCAGGTATTTGTTATTGCAGCAGAAAGGGATGATAGCCCTTGTCTTCCTGCATTATCTGGGGCTTTCAGCACTGTATCTGTCAGGAGTGGTGAGAGGGTACATCCTCCTGGCTTTGCTCCTGAGTTTGGCAGGAAGCATCTGCTTTCTCAACATTCAGTGTAGCATTGGCTATAGAGTATTTCTGTAGATATTCTTTATCACATTGAGGAAATTCTTATCTATTCCTAGACGGATGAGGATTTTTACCATGAATGAATGTTAAATGATGTCAAATCTTTTCTGGTGTTGATGTTATTGTATTTTTTCTTCGTTAGTCTGCTGATGTGATCCATTCCATTAACTGATTTTCATCCAGATACCTTGAAGCAGCATTCATTTGACTATACATTGTGTCATCTTCATCTTCCCCAAGCTATAAACACAAATGCTTATTATGGTATGCACTCACAGAGGTTAGCCAAAGGAGTGAACTATCTCCTGCTGGTGTTTGTTTTGGTCTATTGAAGATGGAAGGATGGCAGCTAATGCTAGGTATGAGGTAGAGCTGGAGGAGACTTGGGGGAGAGATGCCCTGATATTTATTTTATGGCACCAGATGGCAGGTTTCAGCCTCACTGGTTAGAGGGTTAATACCAGCAACTGATGGAGTTGTTTTGCAGAAAGATTTCCTGGACTTGAAGAACACTCAAACTGCTTTCGGCCTAGGTGACAGAGTGTGACAGGATTGTCAGGAAGACTATGATCCTATTTTATAAATGTTGTAATGCAGCAGGTGGGAGCTTAGAGCTATGGTAATTTAAGCATTAAACGTGGCCTCCTTTGCATCTGGAGGCTGTATCTGAGGTATAAATTGCGTACAAAAGAGTCAGCTCTGCTTGATGCACCTCAAAATGTTTTGATCTTTAAAAAGTCCAACCAACTTCTTTTCTAAGCATCTCATATTTTCTCTGAGTTTTAGTCCCTGGAAACGTCAGTGTTGTCTGAATCATGCCTTCATCATTGGGCATCATTTGCCTTATTTTGTTTACATTTGTTATCTAGATTTGTCTGCTAAAAATCAACTTTATTCATTTTTGGAAAATTTTAGCTTTTCATACTGGATTCTTAGCCCATGTTGCCATCCATAGCTGCCTGGAGTGAATATCTGTAGGTTTTCTTCCTCTGGAATGTACTGATCTAAATTCTGGTATTAAAAAAAGAAGAATCTTGGGCTGACCAAATAGCTCAGCAGATTAAAGCACCTGTAAGCAGGCACAGGGGCCATGGGTTTGATCCCTGGGCCTGCCGTGCCAGCCCCACCTTCTGAGGCACACTGACATGGCAATTGAGACTGGTATGTTGAAAGACATTGCACAAAAACATTTCATATCTAATAGCCCTAGCAAAACTTCATAAGCACTTTCTATATGCTAAGCACTGTTTTAAGTGCTTTCCTTATGATGTTTTATTCAGTCCATTTACAAGATTAGAATGGTGGTAGATTGCATTTTCCAAAGGTGACCATGATATCACCTGTTTGACACACTCTTCTACAATCTTATCCCCTCCCATCCACTTAGAAGCAGAATTTAATTATCTTCCTCTTGAACCTAGCTGTGTTGCAACTCACCCATAATCAATAGAGTGCAATAAAATTGATTGGCTTTTCTGACATGGAATCTCAATAAGTTGCCCAAGCTGGCTCCAAATTCATTATCCCTCTGGCTCAACCACTGAAGTAGCTCAAAGTTCAGGTGTGCATCATCAGACTCAGCTCGATGGCTCGATTTTTGGTCACATAAAGTGATAGAGAGATGCTGGAGATGTCATGCACACGCATTGCCAGGAATAGCTGTGGTGCCTCAGGCAGTACTTGACACTGATAGCCAACTTAAGTGGACCATCTTGGATGTCCAGCTCTGTGGAGTCCTTGGATGGCAGCAGCCCCAAACGATTCAGGCTGTAGTCACATGAGAGTCCACATGCAAAAGTTAGAGGAAGAAGACTTTCTTGGGTAAGAAGAAAGACACACAGTAGTAAGAAGAGGCCATCCTAACACAATGTCCGAGCTCCTTATTTTGCCTGAAGGTAGCATTGTCATAGCAGAATGGTTAAGGATTTGGGCACCTAACTTCTCTGGCCTTTGGTGTTCCCATGTAAAAAGAGAAATGATGCTGATGACCTCGCGAGAGCTGTGAGCAGTCAGTGCAATGTATAGTTTCTCGTCTTGGAGAACAGGGACTGGAAAAGGCTACCTCTCCTTCCCTTTCTCTCTAGTCTTTTTCGGGTCACTCTCTAGGGGGATGACTACTGATTGTGTACATGTCTCTGGCTCTTCCTCTGGAAGTTGCCAGAAATTTCTGGACTCGTAGCAATGGCTTCCAAAGGACCAAACTCCTTCTAGGGAAGCTTAAAGTTATGACACCACCTGCTTCATGATTCTCATTCCACACCTTGGCTCCAGGGAAACAGGAAGACCAGTATTTGTAGCTGTTATGAGGCCTCTGGGTAGTCACCTGGGCTTCGCAAAACCCAGGAAGAAGCAGAAAGATGAAAGCAACCTGGGATTGTGGTGTGAGTACTAGATTTGAGGCTCAGAAGACTTAAGTATGGAATGCTCTTTCCTTTTGAGCCACCTTTCCTGACAGTAGTGCCAAGCTCTGGTTTCTTCATCTGCAAAAATAGAGAAAATCATATGATCATGTTAGTATTAGAAGCTTCTTGTGAGGTTTAAAGAGACTGTGATGGAATGAGTCTCTGCAGATGTTCTTTATGGTCCTCGGTCTTGGGCAGGGGTCTCTGGCCTACTGACATGCAACTGAGGCAGCATTAGTAGAAATTGTCTTAAAGAAGCAAGAAGAGAGTTTAGTTCTAGGTGCTCAGCAACCTTCCACTCTCCTGGAGAAGAGTCCCTGTATGCTCATTTTTCTTCTTCCTGGAAAGAGCATCGTCCTAACTGTCCATGTCCAACCATTATCCAGTCTAATAGACTTAATAAAGAGCAATGAATAATTGCAGAGTGTCTGTAAACTACCAGATTCCAAGCACTTGACATGGATCACTTCATTTCATCCTTGGAATAGAAGCGCTACACAGTAGCTGCTTTTACAATCCTTAGTTTGCTGATCAAGTGTAGAGAGGTTAAGTAGTTTATCCCAAGTCACACAGCAGCCAAGGGATCTGGGCAGGGTTCTAGAGCTTTGGCACACAAGCCCTGCAGGGGTGATGTCCTTCTGTGCCATCTTCATCTCTTGCCAAGATTCTTACCGAAACTTCTAGCTGATGTAAGCATACGTGATCTTACCCCTCCACAAATTCTTCTGCCACCTGACTATCAGCAAAATCTTTTTGAAAGACATCCCTTATTGAGTGACTTTCCAGCTAAAGCTTTTCAAGGGCTCTCTATTTTCTGTAGAATAAAGACCAGGTGCTTCCAATCAACCAATTAATCCCTAAGTGGCCTGGCTCCTGCCTGTCTTCTTGCCACCAAATTCTGTTCATTTTACACTTAGAGACCCTAAAGTACTTTATGATTCTTTAACTCTGCTGAATCTTAGTGGATTCAATTCTCACTCGTCCTGAAATCCTTCTTTATCACCTAAAATGCCTACTCATCCAATTCCACCACAAAGTCTTTCCTGCTGCACCCAGGTCTTTCCCCCTGGCTTCCTGAGTCCTCCAGGCTCTGGTCCATCACAGTGTCCATCGCCTTGGCGTGCAAACATTTATCTGCACACCTATTTGTGTCAATATACCACAAGTTCCCGGAGGCGGGATCCTTTTTATAGCTCCTCGGCACCTCCCGGATGGCCAGTAAAATAGGGCATTGATAAACATTGTCAGAGGATATTTTTAGGTGTGCAAAATTGTTCCTGTCAGTCAGTGGTCCAGTACTCGGAAACAGTATGCTCTGGACTTGTCTTGGCTCATGTCTCGGTGTCCTCCCAACCTTCGTGGGATCCCAAGTGGGGCCTTTCAGAGGTGGCTGGATCCAGAATGCGCTATGTTGGGATTAAGTTTGCAATGCTGGGATCAAGAGGGTGTGATTACTAAATTAATCCACTGATTGATTTGGCGTCATTTTGGGTAGGATTAAGAGTGCTCTGCCCTGGATGTAGATGACACCTTCCCCTAGGGTGTGGAGCTTGGATAAAATATGAAAGAGAGAAAGAGGGCCGGTGTCGCTGTTCCGGGCCTGCGGCTGGATGCTTGCTGCCTTGCTGCCTTCTGCCTTCTGCCTGCCACAAGCGGTCTCTCCTCTGTGATGCCCTCTGCCGTGCCACTCTGCCTCAGAGCTAGTCAACTATGACCTGCAACCTCTACACACGGCGAGCCAAGTAGACCTTCTCTCCCTCAATTGCGGGTGCTGGGTATTTTGTTCCAGCAGAGGGAAGAGTAACTAAGACAGGGTCCCCCGGGCCTTGCCTTGTCCTTCCTCATTGCCTGGCTGACACCAGAACCCAGGAGTGCAATGGGTCTCAGTGCTCAGCCGCCTGCCTCACCCTACGCACAACATCCCCCATTTTTCTTTTCTCACCATGCCAACACCTCAGATTCCTTTGCATGCTGGAAGCCGCAGCAGCTCCAGCCCAGACCAAACAGGTCTGCTGCTTGGATCACGCCCGTACCACCTGTGTTCTCACTAGGTTTAACTGAGACCAGGAGCACAATTCTCAAGAGATGCATTTATTGAGCAATCAAGGAAAGCAAAGAGAAAAGAGATGTCTAATGAAGGGAGATAAGATTTTATGGATCCCAGAGGTCTGCCTGTGCCTGCTTACTATGCTAGACTATAAGCTGCTCAAAGGCACTGTAGACAAGGAACTTTGGCTAGGCCGGAGAGGCTTATGGAACGAATGAAACAATGAATGCGTGAGTGACTACCTCAGTCCTTTCATTTAAACACTTCATGGAGCACACAAGATCCCTGGGTCCCCTCTATAAAAGTTGGAAGATATATTCTGCATAATGGTCCTGGCTAGAAGATGCGGGTAGCATTCCCTCAGGCCATCTCAGGGCACAGGATGCTTCAGAGCCTAACTCCTGTCGCGAGGAACCTCATCTTCCCAAGGCCCAAGAATGGAATTCCAATTCTCCACTTGAAAGTAGCCATCATCCAATTTATCTGTGCTCCCGCCCTCAGGGCAGACCCGCAGAGGCTGCCAGAGAATCTACCAAGTTATTTTATTTTTTGCCTTGGTGTGTAAATGACATCTAGCTGCCTTTCTGGCTAGAGGGAGGTTTCTGCTTAACTCAGGCTCTGGAGAGCAATCCACAGCACCAGCACTGAGGTTTGTCTAATTATGCATGCAAGCTCACCTCCATGTTTTCCTTCTAGAGCTTGGCTGTTCATTGCTCATCCTGCAGTGTGTGAGCTTCCACCTCTTCTGTGAAGCCTTCCCAGACACACAGCTCACCACTGTCCCCACCAGAGCCCTTTCACGATTCAGCGGTGGTTTCTCGTCTCAGCTGGCTCTCTCCTGCAGCTACAGGCACCTGTCCATCAGCTAGATTCTGTCAGATTGGTTGTGGAGCTATTTATCTTCCACGCTCCAGCAAGCTAGCCTGAGTCTGTTTACATTGCAGTGCAGGACGCCAGGGTGAGGGCTGAAGATGAAGCCCACACTCAGAGCTGCTCCCATCTGCTCCCAGACGTGGATAGAGCAAGTCGCAAAACAAATAAACAAACAAACAACAACAAAACAGCATTGGTTCAGCAGTTAAGGAAACAAGCACCATCTCCAAGGAAGGATTTATTGGTTGACCTTGTGTAGCCAAGAGGAGTGTACCCAAGAAGAGAATGACTCTGTGGCCACTGGACTTCATTATTTCTGCCTCGATCTGATAAGGATTCGGTGTGAGACTAGAACTTAGGAATCTGATTACCAAGTAATGAATGGTCTAGAGAGAAATCTTAATAGTTTAGATTGTGGATCTTCAAACCTAGGCTGTGATGTGTGACTGTGGGCAAATCATTTCCTTCCTTCTTTTGCTCTTCAAATTTCCCTCTTGTGAAACAGGAATGTTAACCATACCAGAGTTTGCGGGGATCAGATGATGTACAAGTATGGGGTGGGAAGATAACTTGGCGGTCTAAGATCCTGCCTGGCAAGTGCAAGGACCTGGGTTCAAGCCCAGGTACCACATGCCATGCCGGCCCCAGAACCTGGCTGAGCTAATCACCAAAACTAGGCGTGATAATCCCAGTGCTGGGGAGGCTGAGGCAGGAGGATCAAATCCAAGCTGTGTAGCAAGACCGTGCAGTAAATAAATAAATAAATGATTGGGCCTGCCAGGCCAGCCCCGTCCCTGGGGTGCACAGAGAAGGCAATTGAGACTGGGCATGGTAGTGCACACCTGTAATCCCAGCTCTTGGGAAGCTGTAAAGAGATGGATCACTATGAGTCCAATATAATAGTGAGACCATGACACCCTGTAAACCCTTCCTTAAAATAAGTAAATAAATAAATAATAATAACAATGATAACAATGTATAAGTATAAAATAATACAATGCCTGGAGTGAAGCAAATGTTTAACAAAAGTGGCCTTTATTATCATCATTGTTTTTTTAAAAAATAGCTATTATCTCATCCGCCCTATACTAAACAAATGAAATTCCTTTCTCAAATTCTTATACTGAGAGTTCCTCAAGGGTAGGGACTGTATGTTCAAAAATATTCACAGCAGTTTTTTTTTAATATATAATAGTAAAACATTTTAGAGAAACCTAAATATCCAATCGCAGGGGCTTGGCTAAATGAATTTTAGCATATCAACAAAGGACTGCGACATAGGCCTTAGGAATGATGTAGCACTCTGTGGGCTGACACTGAAAGCCGAACGTGACATATCATCAAATGGAAAGGAAAGTTACAAAATAGTACGCATCGTATAGAGCCATCTGTATAAAATATATTTATGTGTAGACATACAGCACTGTTGGTGGAAAGGCATACAAATGTGATGGTGTGAAGGTGTTTGTTTTTGTGAAGTGAGTTTATAGAATTTTTTCTGCACTTTCCTAGCTTTTAAAATTTCTCCTAGTGAAATGTATGACTTAACTAAATGTTTTCAAAAGCTGTAATGGGAGAACTAACCTGGGTTACCATAAAGCTAGGCTTATGAATATCGCTATGTGTCAGACCCTGTACTTGGCACATAGAATTTTTGGGCCTACAAGTGCCTGAGACTAGGGGAGCAGGGCAGTGTTTCATTGAGGCTGCCCCTCCACAAAGCTCTCGGTGTCTTTCCAAGAGCTTCTTCAAAACTACCTCAAAGCAGGATTTAATCCTTAGCGACACATGCCTGAAACCCCAGCTCTGCTGGAGGCTGGGACAAGAAGATCACAAATTGGAGTTCAGCTTGGGAAACTTAACAAGACCCCACTTCAAAATAAAATTAAAGGGCTGAGAATGTAACTCAGTGGTAGAATGTCCCTAGGTTTGGTACCTAATACTGCAAAACCAAAACAGAATTTAAAAATGATATAAAAACAAAGACTACAGCTCCCAATCCACTCTGACCTTCACATGGGCTTCTTTTCCCGATGCCACTGACAGCCACTTCACCACCTTCCTGATCTTTGTAACAAACCCAAAGTTCCCATGAGCCAATACCGGGCAGAGGCTAGGCTCCATCTTCAAGATATGTCTGTCTCACTTCCTCTCCAAGCAAGCAGTGGAGAGAGAACTGCAACCAGGTGCGCATAGGTGGAGCTCAGACCGTGGCAGTGGGATGAAGCTTAAAGCCTAGGACATCCAAGCTGCACTGCACTTGTGGGTGGGTCCAGGGGGAAAGGCATGAATGGATGTTGGCTCCATTGGAGAACAGAGACCTGACAGAGAGTGTGGGGAGGCTGAGCCATCTGAAAGCTATCTGAGCTATTATTATCTGTGACATGGCCATCCATAACCTCTCAATGAGACCTTCCAAGCCCTCAGGGAAACTCACAGTCTATTCTGGGCAGCACTGTCTCTCCTGAACTTCCTAAGCCAGCTGTCTTGGCTCCCAGTTCACTGTAGGCTGTGCATTTATGACTCCACACACCCACGCTGACTGACCCAGCTCTCCTACAGGACCAGAGTAGCCAAAAAGCCACATGAGCCATCCAACCACTTAAACAAAAGGCGATTTGATGCTTTTTCTTTTACCAAAAAAGTTGTCTGTCATGCAAGAAGTGAGCATGCCCCATCCCAGGTGGCGGCCTTGGCAGAGCAGCCCCTGCCAGGTCTGGACAGTAAGGAAAGACTTAGGATGATTACTGGTAAAAATGATTTGACATTTCCTGGGGGTAAGAATGGGAGGACTAAGATAACTGAAGGAAACAGGGTTTAGGGGACCAGGACACTGATTTTTAAATCACTTAGCAGAACTTCTCTAACATGTCTAAGACCATTCCTCTTGTTATCCTTAGGGAACCCTGGTAGATATGTATATCAGTCATGGTTTTGCACAGAAACAGATGCAATACGAGATGTATGAATGTGTGATAAATTACACGATTGGTTTACGACAGTCAGCCACAGTTGAATGAGGAAGCAGGCAGAGGGCATCTTCATACTGGAGATCAAGGGATCCAGTATAAGGTCTGGAACTCACTGTAGTACCCATGCAACTCTGTCTCAGGAGGCTGATGGGTCTGCAACAGAAGGCTGATGGGTGTACACCAGAAGGCTGAAGGACCCAAGGCAGAAGCCAAAGAGTCTGTGCTAGAAGCCAGGAGAAGACATCCAAGCTGAAAGTGAAGACTGGAGTTCGCTCCTCCAAAGAACAGAAGCTAGAAAATCTGCCAGTGGGAGGAAGGATCTGGGCCAGCAGGTTGAGGCATCTGCTCCGGAGCCAGGAAGCGATGCTCAGGGTAAGGACTGGAGCTCCCACAAAGTGAACCACAGCCACTTTCCGTGACAGCAAGGTCCTGAGCTCCTCTGACACCAAGAACAGCTGAGTTTGTCTCTGGAAAGCCAGCATGAGAAGCGCCTCCAGGAGAACCAACAGCTTGCTAATGATACCTTTCAAGTTCTACCTTTTATTTGGCTGGCAAAATGGATGTCCTGGGGTGGGCCATCCATACCCAGCACCATACGGGTTTGTTTCAGCTGGGTGTGACAAGTTGACCACCAGTCGTCCATCCACCACAGTATGGTATCACCCTTGTCCTGCCAAAATGCAAACATGTGTGGGTGTGTATGGCTGCGATGTTGAGTCACAATATTGTTAATTATAAGGAAGCTTAAGAATTGAAATAAACTGTCTCCTTCCTCCCATTTACCAACCGTTAAGACAGGCTGGCTGCGAATTACCATCATTCTTCCCTCTTCTAACTCCCGTAATTGCATTAGGATGCCTCTGTTAAGCAAGCATGCTGCCTCTAGAACTTGAGCTAAGTTAGAGCGCTTCGTAAGCTAGACTATAAATTGGAATATGTTCCCCCATCTGCTTTCCAAATGTAGGGAATCTGCTAGTTTTCACAAGACACTGAGCTGAACGGCAGAGCCCAGGCTTCTGTGATACCACAGATCCTTGGCCGGCAGCTTGTAGAGCAGTGGGTGGTTTATAGTGGAGAACCACCCTTTATCATAGTAGAACTTCTGGTCTTTTCTTCAGGCCACTTATGGCTTTCCTGTTTATTTCTTATGTGGTCTGAACCAAGTAGCTAAATCTCTGTGTCTCAGTATTGTCACCAGCAAGATGGGGACAGAAACAACTGCCCGCCTCCCAAGACTATCGTGAAGATAATCCGTTTAAAGTGCTCAGAGTATCATCTACCTGAGAGGAACTCAGCCAACATTAATGACCTCTGTGGCTAGGAGGAAAGTTCATACAACTCCTGGAGCATGAAGGTGTCATGGCTCGAGAGACCTTTTTAGACAACCGAAGGTAAATGAAGCCGGGTGGATCACCTTCTTCTCAGAGGAAGGACCTCCACTGTCACAATCCTCTGTCCTAACCCGGCTTGACTTCCATTCAACTCCCTGTGTACTGCTCATGAGCAGCTGAATGTAGCCAGATGAGGACTCCAAACCATGCTGACTTCTCTCCCCTTCGGTTTATGACCCCAACTTCAGACCAGCGCTGGATGAAACCTGGTAATCAGTCAACCAGCACACTTCTGGCTCATGTTCCATTTCTGCCTCCCATACCACACGTCCTTCCTGATTCTCCTCCTCAGCCTTTCCTCCTAAGTCCAAGCATGTCATGGTTTGTGTCTTGTTGTCCCCCACAAAGCCTCATGCACTGATGGGGTGACGGGCTTCTAGAGTTTGTGGTTAATTCAGGCTCCAGCGCTGGTTTTATGGGGGTAAGTGCTGCACTGTGGACAGCCTGCATGCGATGTAGAAAGAAGGGAGACGGATTGGCTGCTGCCGCTGCTCTTGCTGTCCTGCTGTTTTCCACCGCCATGAACTGCCGCCCTCTGCCATGTGCCTCTCTGTCTTGGAGCCAGCCGAGTATGGACTAAAACCTCCACAATCAGTGAGCTAAATAAACCTTTTTTCCCCTTGATTTTGGGTGCATTTTGTCCCAGCAGTGACAGAAAAGTAACTGAGACATGGAGAAAACAGAAACACTGCGTAAGTAACATTTTTAGGTTTCCAAGGCAAACAGCAAGTACATCTTTACCCAGCCGGGCTGTCCTCCCTCTGAAAGAACTACACGTGAGTCTCTCCCAGACTCCCTTAGATTATGGCCTGAATATCAGCCCTTCTTGTCTCAGAAGAGTGCTCATTGATCCTGAAAACATATTGTCTTTATTTTTACTTATTTTTTATATACTTTAGTGTAGGGTCTACAGGGTCTCACTACACAGAGCAGAGTCAAAGTAATCCTTCCTGTTTTTCAACCTCCCAAGTGCTAGGATTACAAGTGCACACTAACATATCCAGTCTCAATCACCATCTCAGCACACCCCAGGGGTGGGGCCGACACGGCAGGCCAGGGATCGAACAGCCCCCGCCCCCCTTGGCCTAAGCAGGAGCTTTAATCCACTGAGCTATCTGGCCGGCCTTTCTTTTCATCTTTTATACCAATTCTTTTTCTCTATAAGGCCATTCCCGAAGTATCCAAACATTAAAACAACAAGAAGCAATGTTCATTACAACTCTCCTAGCCCAGATCTTGCTCCATTTCTCCACCACTCCTTACATGAAAGATTTTTTTAGGTACTGAGGATGGAACCCAGGATTCTGACACTGAACCACATCCCCAGCCCTCTTAAAGTTTTATTGATTTTTGTTTTGAGACAGGTAACAGGGTCTTGCTGCATTGCCCAGGCTGGGTTCAAACTTATAATCGTGCTGCCTCAGCCTCCCAGAGTGCTGGTATTGCACACACGCATCACCATGGATACCCTAAAGCTCTTCAGGAGCATCCTCTCTGTGTGCTCCGCCCACATCCTCACCTCCTCTTCCCTACAGCCTGCTCAGCCAGCTCTCATTCCCGCTCCTCCAGGAAACAGCTCTTGTCAAGCTCACTAATGACGTTGCAGTGTCCAACCCAAGGTCAAGCCTTACTCTCCTCAAATTCTCCGTGGCAGTGGGCCTTGATTACTTCATCTTTCCACGAGCTACTGTCTTCTTCGAGTTCCGGATCCTCCTCTTGCTGTGTTTGTGGGTCTCCACTTCTTTCACAGGTTCCTCTTGCTCCTCTTGTGTTTCCACATTACAGTTCATTTCACTCATTCTCAATCTCTTTCTTTTCTCCACTGAATTAGGTTTTTATTATAATATCACGTCTAGGCTGAAGTGTGTCTCTCTGGCCCAGACATTTCATATTCAATGGCTGCTTGAACATCTAAGGGGTGTTTCGAACCTAAAGTATCCAAAACTGAACTCCTAATCACTCTCCCCACAGTAGCTCTTCCTGAAGTCTGTCCTGTCACAAGTGGCAGGAAAACTGGCCACATTAGTCTTTCAGTTGTTTGTATACCAAATCCTGAAGTCATCTTGATTCTTTTCTTTTTCATTCCATATTCAGTGTGCCAGAAAATCCTGTTCCCTCTTCTCTCAACATTAAGCCAGACTAAGATGACTGCTAACAACCACAGATACTATTACCCTGACCAAAAATACTGCCATCTGGGTCATTTCTGTGGGCTTCTAATTCACTATCCTATTTCCACAATAACATTCTGTACATGTATGCTCAACATAATAGCTAGACATGATTTGGCTCATTTAAAAATATAAAATGCAAGTGGAGAGTGAAATAAAAGATAGATAAGAAGAAACTGGGAGGTGGATCTTTTGC